>CAUYON010024744.1:0-11213 GCA_963573935.1 Arctocebus calabarensis | reverse complement strand
GGTTAAGGTAAGCTGATTAATAGCTCTGAAATCATTCTTTTTTTTTTTTTTTGAGACAGAGCCTCAAACTGTCACCCTGGGTAGAGTGTCATGGCATCACAGCTCACAGCAACCTCCAATTCCTGGGCTCAAGCGAGTCTCCTGCCTCCGCCTCACAAGTAGCTGGGACTACAGGCGCCCGCCACAATGCCCAGCTATTTTTGGTTGCAGCCATCATTGCTGTTTTTGGCAGGCCAGGGCTGGATTCGAACCTGCCAGCCCAGGTTCCTTAGCCCTGCACCTTAGCCCATTGAGCCACAGGCGCAGAGCCGTAAATTGACAATTTCTTTAGTCAAATTATCATGATTTAACAAATGTTTTTTAATCTTTTCCCACGGAAATTTTGTTTCATTATACATCACAGGGGTAATACAAAATGTTGTTATGTTCCAATCACATTTCAATCATGCTTGCTTTTTAAAACTTACTAGCTCATTTCCTAACATGACAACCGCTTGTTCTTTTTTTTTTTTTTATTGAATTATAGCTGTGTACATTAGTTCAATCATGGGGTACAGTGTGCGGGTTTCACATACAATCTGAGATATTTTTATCAACCTGATTGACAGAACATTCATGAGATTTTCTCATTTACTATGTGAAAACATTTTTGATCCGTATTTAGAAGTTTTCTCCTGACCCTTCAAATATGTACCACACATGTGATCTCACCCTTTGTCCTATCTCCCCTTCCCTCCCTCTCCCCTTTCCCCATCTTCCTGTGCAAAAAGTGGGTTGTAGCCTTCACTTGAACGATAAAGAATTTGCCTCATATTTGGGGTGTATACATTGGATACTTTTTCTTCCATTCTAGAGATACTTTGCTAAGGAGAACATGTTCCAGCTCCATCCATGTAAATATGAAAGAGGAAAAGTCACCATCTTTCTTTAAGGCTGCATAATATTCCATGGTATACACATTCTTTAAACTAGTTCGCTGCCAAACCAGTCAGTAAGGCCTGAGCCTCGACCCAGGGAAAGAGTTTGGGACAGATCAGAGCAGGTGTCAATAGCACATGATCCGCTCCACACCCCAGAACCACTGTCACCACCGAGGGACCTTCGCACAGCTTCTCAGAAGCACATCTGTGTGGGGCACAGGGGACACTCCATCTGAGAGTGACTTAGCACGGGAACAGGACGGCGCAGACTTTTCTCTATCACCTCCCCGAATCTTCACCACACTCAGTAACCTAGATCTGTATTACCCGCATTTTAAATCTGAGTAATTGTCTCCAGTCACAGCCAGGAAATATTGGAGTAGAAACGTGAACACACGAACTGACGTCCATCTGACCTCCAATGCCATGCTCCTTAACACCTAGCACAATTGCCCCAACCCCCCTACTCAGTAGAGAAAAGGAAGAAAATCAACCAGATCGTCCCCAAAATAGGACCTGAGCAAAAAGGTTTGTAGCATTTAAGAAAAGAGTGCTGAGAAGGTGACTTTAGAACAGCCCACATATATAAATTGTGATCAGACTATTAAAATCTCTTTTAAAGAGATGAGAACAAATGGGTTTCAAGGGTAGCAGGAAGAATCTCATTAGACGGTATCTGAGGGTTGTAAGTTCCCTTCATGGGAGATGGCAGGAGAAGGAGGGGCTCCGACTTGTCTCCGTGGAGCCTGCCTGGAGGCAGAGAGCAAATCGGGCATCTTGTTCACTCCCCCAGCAGGAGCAGTCCCTGGGGTAACACTTGTGAAGCCTTTGAGTTCCTGGAAGAAAGACTAGAAACACCAGGCAGGTGTCATAAATATGCATGTGTATTTTATCCTCTGTTATCATTATAGTCCTACGGGGCCCCGTGCGTGTCTGACACTCTCCCAATTGAAGGGGCAGTGTCCCCTTTGATTACAGGGCACTCCGCAGTGAACTAACTTCCAAACTCCCTCCAACTTGCATTCCAGCAATAGCTTTTCAATTCAAGCCAAGCTGCGTCTTTGCCTGGAAGTCACTATTTCTTTTCCTTCCCTCTGCTCTCTCTGTGCATTGCCTCAGAGGCTGAGTTTGTCAAGATAAGTAAACAGCAAACCCCAGTGTGCTTTTTCTCAGGATGACCTGCTCTTCTGAGGCAGATTAAGTCTAGTGAAATGTGACACTCAAGTCATCCTACCTTCAGAAATTCTCGGAGAGATAAAATGAAACAGAAAACATGGCCATTCCAGGTGAGACAGGGGGCATCTAAACGTCGCAGACATTCTCAGAGAGAAATGTACGCTCAGATCCAGGATGTTACTATAGTAGGCATGTCACCTTTGTCTTATATTCATTCTCCCAAATCTATAAGCCTTTGCAGTTCATGTTCGAGCCCCTCTCTTCTTGCTGTTTGAAAGGGACTCCAAGAGAGTGGGTAAGCTTCTACCAAGCATTCAATTCATTACAGAGGATTTGGGGTCAGCAGCATTGCAGCCGCCTTCTCCTCTGGGTTGTCCACAGCTGATCCATCATCCTGTAATCCTTGATAGGATGCAAGTGGATTTCCAGAGCCCCCTGCAGTGCCTGGCTTCTGAGGTCACTTCATCTCAGGGATTATCCAGATTTTCATCGTCTAAAAATGTTATTTCATATGTGGTGCTTACATAAGCAACTGGATGCATCCAGAATGGTGTTTGGTAACTTTTTACAAAACTTAATTGGCTCCAAAGCATTGGTACCTATTATTTACAAAACATATTTAATGTTTTCGGTTATGATGTACGCAATTCTGTGACAGCACCACGGGGTAACAGTAAGAAGAACATGATCCCATCTGCAGGGGGATGTAAAGTAAATCATTTGGTTGACTTGTAGGCAGATGGGGGCAGAGTTTAGGCTTTTTTTTTTTTCTATATCTATGTTTTATGTTTCCTTTGTCTTCTACCGTATCTGGCCTGGTGCTGGGTGTATGAGCTTGCGAGCATCTCTTAGTTTATCAAGTGAACAAACCACAACCACTGAAGAGCACATCGCAGTTGGCTGCAATCATGTGGCACAAAGCAAGTGAAACGCCCTGTGAAGCCAAAGCCTCAAACACTAGTGGGCCCCAGGGACTGGTCTTGACTCCTACACAGAATCCAAGCCATCCTGTCTTTGGACACAGCATGGACGGGGCTTCCTTCCACTGTGTGGTCCTAGATAGCGTGTCCCAGGCAGCATGGGAAGGAGGAAGGGAACTTTGGGACTTGATCAGCTCTCTGCATGCCGCTCTGTCAGTCCTTCTCAGGTCACCAGTGGTATGGAGAAGTCTCAGGGTCTCGCTGCTAGTGCTAGAAGTGACAGCAGTTCTGAGGTCACCGGTGGTATGCGAACGTCTTTGGGTCTAGCTGCTAGCATGAGCAGTGGCAGCATTTCTGAGGTCACCAGTGGTATGGGGACGTCTCAGGGTCTCACTACTAGTGGGAGCAGTGGCAGCAGTGACGAAGCATCGTCAGCTCTTCCTGCTCACTGGGCAAGAAAAGATTTTTCATTTCATACATCATTTACAACTTGCTGCTGTGATTCTAAAAAACCAGTGGGCTTTATTGAGCTAATGAGAGAGAAAAACATATTTGGTGAGCGTGTTAATTTTTTGAAAGTTCTGTAGACCCCAGGACACTAGGCGTGCGTAGGTCAGCTGAGCACTCTAGGGAGCCCTCACCCCCAAATTCATTCCACCCAGCTCTGAGGGCACCTGGCTATTCACTAATCCTAAGTCAGCAAATGTGTCTCAATAGAACTAGAACAGCAAATACGTCACTCTGTGTTCTCTGCATCTTTATGCAGGAACATTGAGGATCATGGGCAAAAGTCACCATTGGCCCAACCAAGAATCCCTTCCACATACCGGTCTCTGCAGAGGGGCACGGAGGAGCCAGTGCAATGACAAGTCAGATCTAAAGGGGGAAGAGGCCCACTGAATCTGAGGGCACAGGACTTTCAATGTGATGTAGGGCAATCTTTCTAAACACTAAAGTCGTCGTGAAGGTGAAAGACTAGACATTAGGATGAAATGACTCTGCCAGAGACCAAAATAAGATACCGAAATAAGTCTTCATTCATTTAAGGATCATTTTAGAGTTCTTATCCTTATCTATCAAAATCACTGATACTTTAAGCTGGTTAAATACATCTCAGAATTAATCTGCCCATGAAACCATTGGACCGGGAGAGTCACATTTCGTTTTTACAGTCTCTCTCTTTGAGTTTCATCTTAAGTTAGGCATTTGAAACTGATCCCCAGCAAGTTCACGGGAACAGAACTTGCACCCAGAACTGAATGAGAGTATATACATTTTTCTCATCTCTTTTCCACACATGGGCACTGTGTGGATTTGTGTCTCATTAGAGATGGGGAAATGTTTGCAGTGCTATTAAACTGCAACTATGTGAATTGAATTGAATTTTAAATTGAACCACAGAATGATAGCTACTACTAATATTCCTCTCTAAAATTAACAATGGAGAGGGGCAACATTTTAATAGGTTATAAAATTCATTTTAAAGAGGGTCAATTTCTGGACTCCTACCTAGTGCAAAGATTATCACCTATAAACACACACACACCATTCATAGCTCCTGGAGAATGTAAATAGGACAGATCATTCAGATAAGCAAAAGAGCTAAGGAGACAGGATACTTGTGCTAAGAATTGTGATGCTGAACTAGTTGTTGTCTAGATAAGGCAAAATGCAAAACAACCTATTTCTGAAAAGATACAAAATAAGCATCATTATTTGGGGGAGTAACATAATTAAGTTGAAGAATATAAATCCAGGGAATATTTTTGTGTGGTGACATTTAATGGCGTTGTGCAGTCCTTCCCGGTTGTGAGAAACTTCTCCTTAACAGAAACCCACGGAGCAACGGAGCCTGCAGCCACGCTGCCCACCCAGGAAGACTGAGTCTGTCTGCAGTGCCCAGTGAACCTTCAGGAATGGCGGTCGGAAATGCTGAATTTGCATATCTCTTTGGGGGCTATGCAGAGAAGCGATTTGAGAACTGTGACCAATGAGAACACGGCTGTGGGCAATGAAGAATCAGCACAGTCTTCCAGAGACCCTTTTAAATGGCTACCCTGGGTGTCTCCCTTCTGGGAAGGACCACTATGCCCCCCACCTCCTTTCCGTGTCCCAATCCTCCCTGGGCTGTCCTGAGCAGGCGTGGACCCCACAGGGAGCACATATCCTCCAGCACGACCCTCAGGCCCTGGCAAAGTCCCCTAAATCTGATTCCCTAAACTTTTCTCAGCCTAAAGTAATAGATTCTGCAGGTCTCCATCGTAAAAGTAAGGCCTGGCCAGACCACTCCAGGGAAATCTCAGAATTCCCACACAGGAGGGGGAAACAGCAAGAAAGGAGAAAGGGGAGCGTCTGCCAGGAGGCTGCTGCCTGCAGCCCACTTGCAGAGGGGAAGGAAGATTCTGGAAAGCTACAGCGCCTGTAGCTCAGCAGCTAGGGCACCAGCCACCTACACCAAAGTTGGCAGGTTCGAATCCAGCCTGGACCTGCCAAACAACAATGACAACTACAACCAAAAAATAGCCAGGCCTTGTGGGGGCTGCCTGTAGCCCAGCTACTTGACAGGCTGAGGCAAGAGAATAACTTAAGCCCAAGATTTTGAGGTTGCTATGAGCTGTGACAACACGACACTCTACCCAGGGTGACAGAGTGAGACTCTGTCTCAAAAAAAAAAAAAAAAAGAAGAAGATTCTGGAAAGGTTGGAAGAAAGCATCCCTCCCTTACTGTGGCACAAGTCTAAAAGGTCACCTGGCCCAACACCTGCAAAGCCCCCAGTCACCCTGTCCCAGCAGCCTCCAGCTCAGCAGAGGACACACCTGTGTGATGCTCTCTGCTAAGTGCACACAGAACCTGCAAGTTGCTTCTCAACCAGAGAAATGACAGAGGTGACTTGATAGTCCTTCCTGTGACTTTGTCACACTACGTTCAACTCAATTTGAGCAGGCTAGAATAAGAGAGTCCCTCACCAACTTGAGTGGAGCAAATACTCCCCCCAAAAAATGGATGTCTACAACCTAACTTCAAGAAAAAAAAGACTCTGCACACGTAATTGAGGCTATAGACCCCCCAGTAGGAAGAGTATCCTGGATTATCTAGATGGGCTCAGTCTAATCACATAAGGCCGAACGAGCAGAGAATTTTCTCTGGTTGGACCCAAAGAGATGTAGAGAAAGGGGAAGCCAAATTTCCAGCGTAGGAAGGATTCCGGGAAGCCTTGCTGGTCCTGAGATGTGGGGTCCACATGCAGGCACCAGACAGGGGCTTCTAGGGACCAAAGGAAGCCCTGGCTGACACCCAGCAAGGAAACAGGCACCTCTGTCCTATACCTGCAAGGAACTAAACCCTGCGGGGCACCTGAAGGGGCCTGAACGCTGCTGCTTCCCAGAACGTCCGGCACCTTGTGGGACCCAGAGCAGAAAAACCAACTGTGCTGATCTGTGCCACACTTCCATACCTGGAAAGTATGAAATAGTACGCTCATAGTGTTTTAAACTACTGCATTTGTGGTAACTTGTTACAGCAGCATTAAGAACTAACACAAGAGGCTTGAAGAAGTAGGTGCCATATTCTCAAAGGTCACCTGGCAAGGACCCCAGAAACAGGACCTCAGCCACACGGTCAGGTGCAACCCAATTCTGCCAACTACCACGAGGTGGAAAGAGGATGCGGGTCCAGACAGGAATTCAGCTTGGCCAGCATGTTACCTGTCGCCTTGTAAGCCCAGACTCCTGTGGCCCAGAAACCATGAGAGGGGAGATGCAGTTGCTTTCAGCCACCGAGGCTTGGGGTTACTTGTTACATGCTGATCTCCAGGACAATGGTCCATGCTTCTTCCTGACCATGTCCTCCCAACACCTAAACCAACTTCCACTAGCTCAGGACCGGGGGAGTAGAGGCTAGTGTGTAACCAACGAGGGGTTAGGGTAAGATGTGACGTGACAGAACACCTACTACGCTGGGGTCTCTCTCTTCCCACCAGCATGTGAAATTGCATCTCCGCAAGCCTGGAGACCATGCCCTGCGCTTCCCGCCGGCCTGTGGTGCCACTATGCCTTACGTGGCAGCGGGGGTTCTCTAAGACATGCGTGCCAAACTATATATAGTTCACTTCTTTTTACACCATTTGCATTTGGAGTCTGATTCTGAGTCACACAGGAATGTCATTCTATGCCTTACTTCAAATGTTTTTCTCCTAAAGTATTTTAAACAGTTTGATGACAATGTCAGACAGAATCCTTTCATGTATGAGTTCAAACAGCTTGAACAAAACAAATGAATGAAAATAAGGGTTGAAAACTCCAGTGCAGGCTGGGTTGGCCACTCTGGCTTCCGCCCCTCCGCCTTGCCCTCCGCATTTGTTCTGTCCTCCCAATAGGGTCTTCTGTCATTGGCAAGACGGTGGCTAGCAGCCCTGGTTCTCCCTCTGGTCTCAACCCAGAAGTCATACACAAGGCTTGGACCCAACTCTCAGGCTGGTTTGGGTCATGTCAGCCCTTCTGAACAACTGCTTTGGAGAAGAGGGCCGATGTGGGGGGCTGGCTGCAGCTGGGGAGCTGGTCCCAGAACACGAGGTGAGTCTGGCCTACCCAATCCCTGCAGACTCCGAGTCTGAGAGGAATGCTTGAGTCCCTAAAGGCAAGGTAGGGAGCAGCAAATGTTAAATGGGCAAAACCAGCAGCTCTCGTCACTCCTCTGAGCCACCTTCTCTATTGAATTTGACTCCCGCTGATGTTAAACAATTTTTAAACACCAAATCAGTTTTCCCAGAAACAAGCTACCATTCTCTAAAGCCATCCATATACTGTGCCTAAACAGTGGCCTGGAAGGTCCCTTGCAACTTTGGAGTCTAAGATTCTAATTGCCATTGGAGCCTCGTTGGAATAGACATTTATTCTCCTGATGTAAGTATCTCTAAAATTATTTCGGAAGGAAGAACTCGCACCTTAGTGCTTGAAAACTCAGTCCCAGCTCTTCCCAGTTGCACCTAAAGGCCATCTCATGGCTTGCTCAGAGTGTCCGCCACTGCAAACACTCAGATGCTGTCTTCTCTGAGTGTCCTGTGAAAGGAGAAGGCCGGTGCCTGGCAGAGAGCTGACCATGCACTTTCGCAACTCCCCAAACTTTATTTTTCAAAAGGAAATGTCTTCAAACAGAGCAGTTACAAGTCCTCAGTTGAAGTTTAAAAACAAAGATACCTTTGAGTTTTCTAAACACATACTAAAAGAAAAGGTTATTTTTTAACTTTCAAAAAAGACAGATGGATCCTTTTGGTGTTCAAATACAGCCAAGTAGAATTTAGCAAAAACTTTCCCCTGAGTACAATTTCGTGACAGAGACCAGGCACCAAAATTGTTTAATCTGAAAGGATTCTTTTCTTTCAAAAGAGAAAAAGACATGGAAGAAAATGAATAAAGGAGCTAAATAGGGAAGACTTGCCAACCATATAAGTACCTAATATTAAGGTATCATCAAATGAATCCTTCGTACCTTTTCGTTAGATGTCATTTTGGGATCCAGATGATAATTTTAGTGGAAATCACTCAAACTTCCTTGAGCTAGAACAGTCACTAAATCTTTAACCCATTTCAGAGATAGATTGTACTATTCTCCTATTTTTAGTCCCTGCATCTTTTTAGCATAATCCAGGAAGGCAACAGAGAAAATGCATAATCTCCTGGTGAGCACAGCATATGTGTTATTTTCTAATACTTATGCATAATTATCAGTGTTATTTTAATAATCAATTTCAGTGTAACGGCAGGATTTGCTTCAGTTGCATTTAAATCATAATAAAGCTCAATAAAAAGAAAATGAGGAAGAAAGAATCAGAGGATTAACAAAACACTCCAACAAAAGGGACCTTTTTAATTTTCATGACGTGATAAAGTGATAGCCTTTTGAATAGACAATTAGGCTCATAAACCTGATACACTAAGGGCTTAATTCACAAACACACATCACCACTAATACATTTGCAGAGGAACTGTATGCTTAACAGGATTAGAATACAGCAAATTATTCATTATTAATGGGAATCTACATTGCCTAGGTCTTCATCCCTAGATAGACCAGTATTTAAATCAAATAATTTAGCACAATTTCAGGAGCTTAATTCTGCACACAGTTAGCTCATGGGTAGCTCTGTATTGCCTTGCATAGAACTGGGAATCTTTACGAGGGGCATTGTTAACCTGCCTAAGCCCCTGTTATGGGAGGATTTAGATTCTAGAAGCTCCATGCATTGCTCTATTCACTGATAAAATGTGGAGGAACCCCACATTTTAGGGTCGTTCTGTATTTCCTGCATGTCGGCAACCAGATGAGTGGGTCACCCTAGCAAAGCAACGTGTTTCCATTATTTCATGATATTCTCAGCCTTATGAAAGAGATACCATACTTTCAGATATGGAAAATGAGCCTCAAAAAAGTTAAATACAGTAGAACCTCTGTAAGTTGACCACCCAAGGGACTATGACAAACTGGTCAACAGACAGGGGTTGTGGTCAACATGAGGAACTAGGCCTAGTGGACTGATATGTACATGTGGACCTTGTTTGGTCTATGAAGACAAGGAGGGGAGGTGGGCAATGTAGGGAGGTGGTCAGCTATGTAGGTTCTACTGCAACTTTCCCCAAACACCCAGAAGGTATTTTCCCCAACCCCCGAAGCACCTTGCTATTAAGGCTGCTGCTGCAGTGACCCAAGTTACCAGCGTCTCTCACCTGGGGAAAGCAAGGCTTGCTTGGTCTTAAATTTAAGCTTCAGAGGATCTCAGACCTCTGAAAAAGTCTAAACTAAAGGCCAACTCAGTCAGCATCTCACTTCTAACCCAGGGTCCTGCAGAGACTACTGCCTATTGGAGGAGGGGTGTACATCAAACAAAAATCTATTCCTCCCCCAGCCAGCGGATTTTGATTCAGAAGGCTTAGTGGCGTGCCTGGCACAGGCAGTGGTATTTCAGATAAAGATGCCAACGCTCCCCCCCCCCCGCTCACACACACAATGATCCACAAAGCTTGGATACCCACCTAGTTTGGTTGCCCAGGGCTGGGTAAGAACTGTGCCCTAACCCCACAACCTGGTCTATGATTTGCGCATGACCCAGGTGGGCCCAGGAAAGCATCCTTCAGCAGTCAGACAGACTATATTGGGGGTAAATTTTGGGGAAGAATGAATAAATCCTGGCTCTGCTGGACAGTCCTGGCACATCCCTAATTTCTTAGTGCTTCCAACTCTAGAATGAAGATCAATCACACTACTGCCCACCCCAGGACAGCATTTATGGGGGGCTGAACACAAGGACTCACCAAGTGTTTGCTTCCCGCCCTTTTCACCTTGGCACCCACTCAACCTCAGCCAAGATCCTGAGTAATTGCATTGCTTTGCTGTAAAGGAGGTTCCGCCCAGTGGGTAGACACCAGGCACAGTTGCCCATTTCATTCTAGCCTCTCTACAACTGTCCATTTTCATTTCACTGCTCATCTCAGTTATCAGTTGCTTGGAAATAATAGTGTCCTCCATTACCTTCCAGAAGCCAGTGTAGCAAGAGAGGCCTCAGTGGGTGCAACTGATAAATGACATTATAAACTAAAAATACAATGTGTTAAGTGGACTGTTCACGTTAGAAAACATGCGTTCGCTTTACAAAGGGATTGATGATTGTTTTTGAAATAGAGTTCAAATTGTATTAATCGTTAATTATGAGCAAGAGTACATAGTAATATATGACATATCCAACCTCTGAAATGCAACTTCAGAATTTTTTTTTTTTTTTGAGACAGAATCTCACTTTATCACCCTTGGTAGAGTGCCATGGCATCACAGCTCACAGCAACCTCTAAGTCCTGGGCGATTCTCTTACCTTAGCCTCCCGAGTAGCTGGGACTACAGGCGTCCACCACAACACCCGGCTATTTTTGTTGTTGCGGTTTGCCCAGGGCCAGGTTCGAACCTGCCACCCTCAGTATATGGGGCCAGCACCCTACCCACTAGGCCACAGGTGCATCCCCAACTTCAGAATTCTTTTTTTTTTTTTTTTTTTAGACAGAGCCTCAAGCTGTCACCCTGGGTAGAGTACCATGGCATTACAGCTCACAGCAACCTCCAATTCCTGGGCTCAAGCGAGTCTCCCACCTCTGCCTCCCAAGTAGCTGGGACTACAGGCGCCCGCCACAACGCCCGGCCATTTTTTGGTTG
>CAUYON010024742.1:0-15169 GCA_963573935.1 Arctocebus calabarensis | reverse complement strand
CATTGATACATTCATTCACCTTGCCCCTGGTGGAAGGGACTGTATTCATTTGTTTCCTGGCCACGGAACCCATACACCTATATATACCCTGAGACTAAAGGCCTAAAGGAGGAGATGGGGAAAGACTGAGAGAGAAACGGAGACAGCTTCTCTATTCCCACTAGAATTTTCTCCCTCTAACAGATGCCTTAATGCTTTCTGTATTCTTTTCTTTCTTTTCTGTGAATAAATTCTGTCTTACAAAAAAATAAATAAATAAACTTGAAAAAAAAAAAAAAGCAAAAACATCCTCACATAATCCACATGCGGCCCTCAGGCTATGGGTTGGACACCCCTGGACCACTAATCCATCTTGGTTATAGGGAAATTTCCTCCTACATAAAATGTTACTGTTGGAACAGTTTTGAGATATTTATTCCTTTAACCTTAAGTGGCAGGTACTCTAAGGGGCACAAAAATGTTCAGCATGGCTGCCATCTAGGAGCCTGGAGCCCCAGAGGGAGAATTCATCCAAATAACTATCATGAGAGGTAGAACTCAATCCTCAAGCAGCTGGTGAAGCAAGAAGGACATGAAATTCAGAGTCAAAACCTGGGTTTCCATCCTAAGTCTGCCAGGACCGTAAAGCCTCAGAATTCATCTGTAAAATTGCATAATATCTACCTTGCACAGTTGTGGGGATTATAGATATAGTGACATTTATTAATCACTCTCTGTCAGGCACTGTTGGAAGCACTGGGTACTCATAGGCCATTTAATCTTTATAACTACCCCTTTGTAGGTACTAATGTTACACTCACTCGATAGATGGGGGAAAGGAGGTATAGAGCATTTAACTTCACAAAACTTGCCCAAGGTCACCAGGGAGTAAGTGATGAACCACAGATTCAAACTCAAGCAGCAACGTCTGTTCAAGCTTCAGCTGTTAACTGCTCCTTTATGCTGAATGGTAACTTGAAAGTGCCCAGCACAGTGCTTCATACATAGCAGGTGTTCCCCACGTGGCAGATATCATCATTACTGTTGCAGACATTGCTGATGCTGTTACGACGATGAGCCATAAGAAAGAAACAATCCCTGAAACTCAAGACATACACCTGAATTTATAAAGCTAAAAAACTGTAAGAAAGCTAAACCATGGTCATGGGCAGATCTAGGCACGCACCTTAAAAAATCAAGATTGGTGTTTATCTATTGGGTATATCCTACCACTTTTTAAAAGAAAAGCATCGAGATGTTATTACTCATGGATTCATTCATTCCTCAACCTGTAACTTCTGACAGCCACCTGCCAGCACTAAACTGGGCACCGGAACAGTTTCTGAAGAGGAAGAAAGCTAAAGCTGATAAGATCCTAGTCACCCACTAAAAGTTAGTGCAGCGCTGTCCCCACTGCTAATGGAAAAAAGCCTGCAGCTAAAATTCCTTGCAGCACTTTTATTTAAACAATCTCAGCGAAACTGTGCCGTGTGAAAAAGAAAAACGAACTTAGTTATAAGACGAAAATTAACCAACTGGCACCAAACATAGAAATTAAATTTTACTCACATTCAGTGAGTCTGAATACCCGACTTCATTTCCAAATGGTAAAACTACACACCATTGGGACTCCAAGGATCTCAACTGCTATGATTCCCAAATAAAGTGGTGCTTTAGGGATAGCACCAAATTTTAAAAGAACAAGAACAGCATTTTATTCAGGTCTGTTAATTTTATGAGGACATGTTGCATGTTTCCTATGTAAATACATACAGTTTTACATTGCCCTAAGAGAGTGTTTTCTCCAAGATCATATGTATCAGGATATTGGAAAAACAAGAAAATCCCAGAACTATATCACTCCTAAACCCTTACTGGGTAACCTGCCAAGATTCTGAACAATACACATTATCTCAGAGATAACTTTTATGACACGTGTTGCTATTGCCTGTAAATCCCTTTAAGATGAAAAGCATTACCTCTGAAATTTGAGTTGCACAAAAGGATTTATATGGCTAGATTACTCAAGGCTATAAAATGCAGAAAAACTAAATAGTTTGGGTAAATTCTCGGAGCTTGTTACAGTGTGACTCAACCTATAGGACCTTTGGGCTGACAAAAAAGGTTTCTATCCCAGTCCTTCCCTAGAGTTGCTTTTAGGTTATGAAGCTTTTCTCTATAAACATGATTTAAAACAAGATGGATTTATTGAATCAGCAAATGGCTCTTAAACTGACATACAGTATTTGAATTAAAGACTTTTAGGAATGTGTCCCTTAAAGGTAATAGTCAACCCTCATCATTTCATAACAAGGAAATAAAGGCTGGTATATATAAAAATATACGACTTGCCCAAGTTGATATGACCATCATCACACTCACTAAGATTTATTCAGCACTTACTATTTGCCAAGTATAGTGCCAAGGGATTTTTCTGTTCTTCATACCAATTTGCAAAGGTCTATATTAGTATCACTGAGCAAAAGCAAAATCAGCCTCAGAGAAGCAAAGAACTTGTCAAAAGAGGTGGGTCCAGATTTCAAGCCTAAGCAGTGTGACACTGAAACCCACGTTCAAAGTCAACTCCACTCTGTTGCCTTGTCACTGGCCCAGACAACTGATCCTCAGACTAGAGAAAAATGCCACCTCTTCACACTCAGCCCTGGGAGTTTCCATGTTATAAGATCTTTGATGTCTGATAGGACAGCAAAGACACCATGGCCCAGCCGTGAGCACCAGGTCAGCGCCTCACAATCTCAAAGTGCCAAACAAGCTCCGATGTGTCATCATGATGTCAATGTAGAGCTTTAAAGCTTCTCTTTAAACAGACTGATATGTGTTTCCAACGGATTATTCTCATAGTATTTGGTGTACATTATAGTCGAGAAGAGTCTAAAATACAGAAGATCCAGCAAGTGGAAGTGAGGGTTTGAATTCGGTATAAAGATGGATTGAACCTTCATCTGAGGAGGAGAATCACCAGAGTGTGGTTCCCAGCTGAATGTTGAGAACAAAGGTGAGAATGGAGTCCCACGAACCCTGAGGCTTTAATTTGGGTAATTTGGGAAGAAAAAAGACATGTGCAGATGCAGCCAGGTAAACAGGATTTCATCTGGGATGAATTATCCCAGATGGTGATAACTGATACGATATTTTAGAATCAAAAAGAGGAAGGGTGTGATAAGAGGATTAGGATCTGAGGAAAGGGGACAAGATATTTAATACAATGTACAACTCTCAAGAATAATGCGATATGCACATCAACCAACCTGCTGTATTCTAAGTTACAGGACTGAAAGAAGGAATTCTCCTACCCAGGTAAATATTTTCTTCACATAACAGCGCAAGAGCAATTAATAACAAACCCTATGTATTTGTACAAATCCGATCAGTAACAATAACAGTAGAAAATATCTTTACATTAATGTTTTATAAAGTTCATTGGATAAAATAACATTTTCTCAAAATAGCTCATGAAGTCTCATTGTCTCGCTTTTGGCCTCTGATTGCCACATGCCTTCCATAAGAAGTAGATGGCAAAAAGGTGATTTTATTCCATCAGGCATGCTCCAAATGATGTGAACTGTCACACCTGCAGGACCAACAGACGTCCTTCACTGCTGAGTGCTCTCATCACTATTGATTCTTATTCTTTATTAATTTATGTAGTATTCTACACCAAACCCCGGGGGAGGGGAGGTGGTATACAAATCAAGATGCTGAAGTAAAGATAGTAGTACTCAGATTTTACGTACATATGTATTAAATGCACCAGGGTTCCAAAAAAATGTATGCATATTTTAAGAAAGTGGGAAAAAAACTGTATTAAAACTGTAATACTCAAGTCGCATTTGACTTCTGCAATTCTAACAGTTGCTAAAACATGACTTGTATTCATCATTTGTTGTTAGTATATATTATTACAATTTTAATACAGGTTTTTTCCTTTCTTAAAATGTATATGCACTTTTGGCATTTTCTGTATATTCATATACTGAAGTATACACATTTAAATACCAATATGCATATAATTAGACATCTTCAGAACTAAAGTGCATTTAGTTTAAAATTTAAGGATCTCCAAGTTCTAAACCAAACATCCTCAGGTTAAGGAGTAAATTCGAAAGCAATAATGCCAGGTTGTAGTTATACTCCGTTAGTGCTGCTGTTGTTATTCAACAAGGAAGATAGGCGCAAACACTCATGATATTTCTACTTGTATTTCTTATATATTCCTTCCTATATATATTTCTTCCTGCTAGCCCCACTGTAACTAGAACCTGAAACTATACTTTTTCAGTATGAACTAGTTAGAGTTATGTAGAAGATCAAAGAAAAGCCAGAACACAATGATGAAAGAGGAAGGTCTCAGCAGGAGAGAAACACAGGTGCGCCCCGAAGGCGCGCACAGGTGATGCCTGCTCCGCTCGGAACTTTGTGAAAGGGCAGGAGGCAAAGGAACAGCGCCCAGGTGAGAACTCGGCCTCTGAGGACTTGGCCCAGACCACATAGAAAAGGATCCTTGACAGAAACAAATGAAGATGAAAGGGTGGGGGAAAAGGAAGTATATGAACAGTGATGTTGAAAGCATTATCCAGAGGGAAAACCCAGTTTTAACAGCTTTCCAGCCTGCAAGGGATTGATGTAAAAGATTCCACTGTACTTGTCAAAAAAAAAAAAAAAATTCTCGCTTTATCCAGACTTGAGAATTTAAATAGCAGAGACATTTAGAAGTTTTCTTTGCATGTACTTTACTCATGATTATGGCTGGAAAGACAACTTTTAAAAAATAAGCATAATGACCCACAAAATAGACTGCTTTGGGCAGAGAACCCAAAGAAAAACTAGAAAAAGGATAAAAAGGAAGACAAATAAAGATATAGATTTTTTTAATAAACAAATCAATAAAAAAATCAAAACATAATGGCATTTCTTTTAAAGAATATATTCAGAGACAGCGTAGGGCAGTGTTGGGAGCTCAGGAGCCCACCTGCCACGGTTTCCATTTCTGCCCTGCTGACCTCAGTCAAGTTGCCTCAGCTTTCCAATCTGTTAAGTGGGAATATTAATAGTGTGTGCTTCATAGGATTGTTGTGAGAATCAAATTAGTAGACATAGTGAGTGACATCTGAGTGTTGGCTTTTATAATTGAATTACTAGCCAACTCTAACTTACAATAAAACATAATCCATGTGTTAAGAATAGGCAGGGCACGAAGATGAATGAAATACATTTTCTCCCTCAAAGAGCAGGGCAAAGCCCTGTAACGGACAGAATCAACGCCAATGTGGAAGGGAGAAGCTGCAAAGGAGGCGGGCAAGGTGCCGGGGCTGGCTCAGAACTCCAGAACGCTTTGTGGCTTGGAGACACTCTGACCCTGCTTTCACACTACAGCTGAGTGAGAAGGATCCTGAGACGCAGGCTCTTTTCAAAGTGCAGCGTGCTCTGTAAACATTAGTTACTGCTAATCTATTAAAACAAGCACTCTAAGAGTGGGCCAGTGGGAGGGGCTGCTTTGAAAGTGGCTTCACCAGTAATGTGCTCGGCTGAGAGGCAGCAGTTCAGGTGAACTCTCTCAACTACTCTCACGGTCCCCTCTGATTGAAAGTCCTCACAATGGGAGATCCGCCTTCATCTTTTTACGTCTAGAGTTTCGTACTTTTGCTAAGCTCTATTAGGGCAGCACAGGGGACTTGATTGCCACTGGATTAAGGAGGCGTGTCCTTAGACAATCCCCTTGATCTGCAGAGACAAGTCTGTCTTTAGACTGGGCCCAGGCTTCGAGATTCAAACAGCAACTGCCCAGTTGACATCTCCCTTGAATGTCACAAGGGTCGCTCAAAGCCAATGTGTCCCAAGTGGAACACTTCTCTGTTTTTCTGCTTCTCCATGAATGGCACAACCAAATACAAAGAGGCAGAAGCCTGAACTTGCCACCTCACTCTCCACCTCCTATCCTTCTCCACCGCCCTCCACTTTGTCTCCAAAGTTCTCCCACATCTGTCAGCTTCTCTCCTTCTCAAATTCCTCCTTCTCTTCCCAGCAGCCAATATCTACTTCTTGGACTTCTGTGACAGTCCCCAAACTCCCTGTTCCCACCCTATCTCTCTCCAAAATTATGTGCAACATCATTCCAGAATGAAAAGTTCCAATTCCCCTGTTTAAATATCAATGGTTCTACAGGAATCATCATTATGGAAACGATAATGATAAAGCAGCGAGTATTTACTGAGCACTTAGCCAGGTATGGTGCTAAGTACTTTATTGTCCACACCACCTCACTGAAGCCCCACACTGACCCTATTCAGTAAGCATTATCATTGCCCCATTTTACAGATTAAAACATCAAGACAGTGTGAAGTCACCTGCCCATGGACAAAGCTGCTAAGAAGTGGTGAGTCCAGATTTCAGACCTCAGTCTCAGACGCCTTCCCCTCAAGGATGAAGGTGAAAGGACCCCCCCAACCCTCCAGCCCTGCAGGCCTCGCACCTGCTGTGGGCACCACCCCTAATCCTCTTCGCTCAGCCCTGCCCTCCACAGCACCACCTCCTCCCTTTCCTCTCAGGGTCTCTGTACGGGGGAGTGTCTCCAAGCACCCCAAGGCCTGCAGGGCCCTTTAGTACATCCTCAAGACCCCTATCCCTGCATTAACTACACACCTGTGTGTACCACGGGCGGGGCCCTCTCTGCCTCCCCTAGCATTATACTCAGCACTGGAATAGTGCCCGGTACTGAGGAAACGCTCTGTCCTTCAGCGAATCTTTACTGAAGATCGCAAATGGAAATGTGAGCGACAGCAAAAGTCCTAGGTTATAGTTCAAAGCTATCTTTTACTACCACTGGTATTTTGGGCAAATTGCCCTCTGGAGTCTCACTATAACTTTCTAATACCAATAATAATTAGGTGTTTTGGAGTTCCTAAAGCTCTTTCAGGAAAACCTCGTTTGATGCCAGAATGACTGACCCTGAAGCCTGCCCTGTACTAAACAGCAAGGCCTCGAGCAGAGTCAGGCAGCAACGCACCCAGGGAGGCTGTGACAGAGCTCCGGGGACTGCAGAGTGCACGACATGGAGTGGGCATTGGTGCTGTTCACTCGGTCATCGGGCCTCAGCAATGTCTCTTCAGTTTTCCCACTTGTTTAAAACAGTCAAGTCCACCCTGCAAAAGGAGGAGTGGAGGGCGAACAGCAGGACTGGATATGCACATTTAACACACGTCCAGGACAGGCAGCCTGGGAGAAAACCCAGGGGGGCCACTGCCAGGCCAGCCCCCCAGGGAGCAGGGAGAATCTGCATTCCTTAGTCGCAGTCCACCCCTTCAAAATATTAGAGTGTGTGAGGCGCTGCCGATCACAAGGGCAGCTCCCGGCCCCAACACGGGCTGGCAACGCCCATCCCACGCTGCCCCCCACCCCAGCCTCTCGGTTACCAGCGGTCCGGGGTAACTGAGTAGGGAGATGTCCCCTCATCCACTCAGGCTCTACATTTAATCTCCGCGGAGGCTGTGACTCTATGTAGCTGTCAATGTCATTTCCGTGGATCAGGAAACTTACATGCCAGTTTAAAAAAAAACAAACCTAACATCGTGTTATTCTTACAAAAATAGAGATTTAATGTAATCCCTTCCATAACATCCCCTGAAGCAGAAATGAGAACTGAACTTCCTCACAGTACAAAATAATTCCTTGAACACCAGCTTGATAGCTCTGATTATCTCCCCGCTTCTTCAGATAAAACGAAGCTGACAGTAAAACTGTTTTTTGTTTTATTTTTTCTTAAATAAAAGCAGTCCTAAAAATGGCTCTCCAGGTAACTTGAATTTTCTAAGACATTATAAGGTTGATTTCAAAACAAAAGCAGACAACTTCAAGTTGAATGTTTCGATGTGAACTGGTATCAAAAACCAAATAATTGTAACAACATAGGAATTTAAACAAGTAAAATTCCTTGTTTTGTTATAGCTATTCCTTTAAAATGTATAAATAAAAATGACGGAAATCCCTCAACCATGTCCAATATTTAAACATAATTTTTAAGCTACTACAGCATATAGCTTTAAAAAAAAAAAAAGGAAGCGTTACCTATTTTTGTTTTATTAATGGAACAACATTTTTAGAAATTTAAAGTACAAAGTTAACCAAATTAGTTTATGGTTTAAAAAGGAAAGCAAAAGGTCTTCCTGCAGTAAAGAACAGAGGGTAGTTACCTTCTGGACACTGGCAGGTGAATCCGCTGGGACTAGAAATACACGTTGCTCCATTTCTGCACGGTTCCAGGATACAATAATCAATCTTCGATTGGCAAAGCTCTCCCGTATAATCTGAATAAAACAAGATGTACATTTCATAAACCATGCTATTCCAAACCACCCCATGAGTTGATGGACTCAACTGCTACCCACCCAAGGAAGGCCTTCAGCTAATGTCTCCCGGATACTCCTTGGTCTAATTTAGTTTTACAAATTATGATAGTTTAGAAACAATCATAACAGTTGAGAATCATCATTCAAAAATAATTTACTTGGCAAAAATCTTCACCACAAAGGGATACTCATCTACAGCATAAGGTTTGTGCTTTATCTTGAAATACTAATCAGAGCCTTCCGAAGCTAAGTGACGCCCACCGTCCCCGTGACAGTCTTCTGACATAAGAATTTACAGGGCTCTGCCTGAACTGACATGGAGCTCACACCCCCTTGGTCACCACAATACCTACATAGAAGGCACAAGGGAAAAGACTTGTGTGTTCTATTTTTTAATTTATAATATTTTAGAGCTGGAAGAACCCATCTGTGTTCATTCTGTGCCCTATTCCCATTTTATTTATTTTGGGGGGGGGTTTATTTTTTTTGAAACAGTACCTCAAGCTGTCGCCCTCGGTAGAGTGCCATGGCATCACAGCTCCCAGCAACCTCCAACTCCTGGGCTTAAGCAATTCTCTTGCTTCCGCCTCCCAAGTAGCTGGGACCACAGGCACCTGCCACAACAGTGGGCTATTTTTGGTTGTAGTTGTCATTGTTGTTTGGCGGGCCAGGGCTGGATTCGCACTCACCAGCTCTGGTGTATGCAGCTAGCATTTTAGCCGCTTGAGCTACAGGTGCCGAGCCCCTGTTCCCATTTTAAAAATAAAGAGTTCAAGGCACATATAATACCAAGTACATTAAGGTATTTTTAATACTTATTTGAGTCACAAATCCAACTCTCTGAAATTGTCTGTGAAGCAGGGATCCCATGGCAGTTGTAACATAGCATACGTGTATAATGGGCAATAAGGATGTACATCTATTGGAACACCTGTGCAGCCAAAGAGCTTCAAATAAATTCCAGATTTTTAAATCAGTTTTGAAACAAAGTTCCAACCAAAAGACAAGTTTAAAAAAGTAACATGCTAATATGTTTCTCATTTTTAAGTGGGAAATGGTTAAAAAAAAGTTTGGAATATATAAGATATAAGATAGAGACATAAATGTTGTCCCTAGTTCTTTTTTTTTTTTTTGTAGAGACAGAGTCTTTACTTTATCACCCTCGGTAGAGTGCCATGTAGTCACAGCTCACAGCAACCTCCAACTCCTGGGCTTAGGCAATTCTTCTGCCTCAGCCTTCTAAGTAGCTGGGACTACAGGCACCTGCCACAACGCCCGGCTATTTTTTGTTGCAGTTCGGCTGGGGTCAGGTTTGAACCCGCCACCCTCAGCATATGGGGCCAGCACCCTACTCGCTGAGCCACAGGCGCTGACCTTTAGTTTTGTTATTTGAGTGACAAGACTATCAATACTCAGGAGATAATTCCAATCAGAAATTTTTATTCAGGGTGGTGCCTGTGGCTCCAAGGAGTAGGGCACCGGCACCATATGCCAGAGATGGCAGGTTCAAACCTAGCCCTGGCCAAAAACCACAAAGCAACAACAACAAAAAAAAAAACCAGAAATTTGTATTCATACATATTTTCTGAACACTTAGAAACATTTTACTTATTTATTTGTGGGATGGTTTTAGCTGCATAAAAACGTGACTTTCTGAATTGTTCATTTTGAAAGACTATCATTAGCATGTGAATCTGAGATTTGCAAAACTAAACCAATGATAGTATAGTAGAAGAGAATAACTTGCCAGGGCTCTGATCCCCTGTCAAACTATAGATTGTGAGAGCGGAGGCACTCATTTGTGACCCTGCTCTTCCCCACGTTATTTCAAAAAGCCCAGGAGAGGCGAGCTACTCCGTGGTATTTGACAAGAGCAGTGGGATGACCATGGGAACTGAAGCTCCAAACACCAGAACGAGAGGCTATTTCAAAATGTCAGAACTGAGTATTTTAATATGATAATAGTATGTTAAGGATATAATTTTCAAATAAAGGCTCCAAATTCAAAATGAAAGAAAGTAAATTGTTTTTAAGAGAAGTGCTATCAGTAACGTTTTTTACTAACAATAGCTAACATTTATAATGGAGCACTTATTTCTATACATATGTTAATTCAACCTCTCTGCAGCCCTATGAGGTTAACACCATTATAATTGGCTCACTTTATAAATGAGGAAACTGAGGACTAGAAAGATTAAGCAATTTGCACACAGAGAGTCAAAGTCCTGTACTCAAGCCCTTAAACACAAATACGTATTTAGTATGAAGGAAAAGTGATAGAAAATAATGGGCAACAAAATACGCAGACAGAGACACAGACATAGTTAGATAGACAGATGCAAAATAAAACTGTAACTACTTATCCGTAACTCACAGCCTCTGTGTGGTTGGTTATGCTTAGGTTGAAGGTACCAAGAGGTACTTTTTTTCAAATCCCTGCCTTCCTAAGTTCTACACTATGGCTGGAAAAGTGCAGTACATTTATGAAAAGATAGCCTGCTACAAGAGGCAGCATCTTAGAAGTTGTGTGGCCCAAAGGATAAGGATGGCCTCATGGATCCTGTCCTCGGAAAGATCTTAGAATTGTGACCATGGAATAACACAACACCATGAAATATACCCCGAAGCCAATTAGATAGAGGCTGCAAGGGCCATATATGCCCACAGGACAGAAAGCGTGGAAGAAAAATGCAGGATCCTGTGAACTTCAAAGTTCTTTAAAGGGAAATTTAATAATCACTTTCTTTGAACATTTTATGTGAAAATTTTAAAGATATTTAAACATAGACTAGGATGTAAGCCTCATATATCTATTACCTAGATCCAACAATTATTAATATTTTGTCTGTTTAATTTCACCTGATACCCTCATATTTTCCCCCATGAGGGTATTTTAAAGAAAATTTCATTTTACCTGTAAATATTTCAATATACATCCCTAACAAAAAATATATTTTTTCAAATATTATAATTTAATACAGGGCAAAATCATATAAACTACAAATATTAGTTAAGTAAAGTGTAGTATCTACCTATCAAAAAGAACTTTAAAGCCTTAAAGAGTTTTCAAACTTCTTTTTAAAGTGTTAAAATCTAGCAGAATAAACATTACTGTGTATAACACATTGAAAAGTTTTGAATTGTGAAATATTCATTGTGCAATAAGATGGATTAAAGCAGCAGAAACCAAAGTTCTATAAATTTGTTTTTAAGATACTGAGAAATCACGTCAGCTGGGAAAAATACAAATTATTGATGACCTTATGTAAATTTTTTCCCTTACTCTCATTTAATATATCATGGTCTCTAAATGTTTGATCCCATTTACAAATTTAAGTAAATAATTTAAACTATACTTATTTTACTTATTAAAGTTTACTAATATCAACAATTCCCTTTCTAAGAACCACAATTGTCGGGTAATGTACAATCTCTCCTTATTAGTTCTTATAGGTCTAATAAATTAAATCTCTAAGTAAGGCGAATCTTAAGTGTTGTTAAATGCCCCTGTACTGTATGCTAGCTTGGTAAGATTTCAACCTCGGAGGCTAATTCACAATTCTAATGCCGGGAGTGTTTGGGGTTGTCATAACAGTTTGGAGGTCCCACTGGCACTTTGTGGGTGAAGATAGTGACATCCTCCATGATTTGAGATCGCCTTAGTTCACAGACTGGTCTCACTCAAACACCAGTAGCCCCCTACGATGAGACACACTAGTCCAGATTCAACACTTTACTATTGTTTTTTTCTCTCCTGAGCTCTTAAGTCTTTACAATAAAGATTTTGAAAATAGGGGAAACATGAAATGAGACTATGGAGAAAAAGACCTTGTGTAACGACCAGACCTCTAAAGTAGGAATATATGGACGTGTCCATGGGCTCAGTGTCACCGAAGAGGGGAAACAATGATGGAGGCAGTTTTTTGCGGAGTGGGGGAGACAGGAGGCAGAGCTGGGGTCATGGGATTATGGGGTCGCCCAGCACCCTTAGAAGTAGGCACCGCCTCCTCTGACAACAACCAGCTGTGGATGTGCAGTGCGGAGGTGGTTCAAGACCTGATCCTTCTCCACACCAGGCTCATTGGGGGGGGGGGTACAGCTATTACCGTTAGTAACTCATGGGAGTTACTAATTGGAAATTCCAAGACCGTCATCATGCTGTCTTAATTTCAGATTAATATGCGGGTACAAATGATTGGGTTACATTGTTTGAATCTGTTAGGTAAAAGAAGTCCCAGTTGTAGTTGAGCTCTGCACCCAGGGGATGTGCCACATAACCCTACATTGCACCCATTAGGTAAGAGCTTATCAAGGCCCCCCACCCTGTCCTCCTCCCGCTGCCCCCTTCCCCCCTTGAATTTAAAAAGCTTGAGGTTTTTTTCCTCGTGTGGGAGTGTAGTTGTTCATCTACTAGTTTCATATCAGTGTTGAGTACACTGGATACTTGTTTTTCCATTCTTGTTATACTTAGGAGAATGTTTTCCAAATCCATCCAGGTAATTGCAAAAGATGTAAAGTCTCCACCTTTCTTTCTTTATGGATGAACAGTATTTCATGGTGTGTGCACGTATATGTGCATATAGCACATATATACATATATATATAGCACAGTCTATCCATCTGTGAGTTGATGGGCATCTTGGCGTCTGTGAATTGAACTGTGATAGACATTCAAGTACAAATGTCCTTATAGTAAAATGATTTTTTTTTCTTCTGGGTAGATACCTAATAAAGGGACTGTGAGGTCAAATGGAAGGTCTGCTTTTAGCTCTTAGAGGATTTTCCATACTTCTTTCCAAAGGGCTGTATTGACTGAGTTATTCCTGCTAGCCCACTGAGGACAGCTCTGGGAGAGGAGAGAAGAGGCCGAGGAAGGGAACCATGAGCATCCTGTGGGCTGGACTGCTTACGGGATTCTTAAATACCAGAGGGCCATTTCTCACGCCCACCAAGAGCAGTGAGTTAACCGAGGCTGTCAGACAAATCACTGATATTGACATATCCATATGTGATACTCTGAACAGGATAACAAAGTCTTACTCATATCACCCTCCCTATGTCAAAACTAAATGACTGATTGGTAGAAACATAAACGAAAAAGACTGTTAAAGCTATGCCTGGGATCTTCCATCCATCCCGCTGCTTTATTCACCCTTCGCTGGGGAATAAAGCACCAACTGTGAATATTTCCTTATCTTACTAAAGTGAAAGACACCCAGAGGACCTTGTAGAAGATGCTCGTGAGAGACAGTGACGGTGCCAGTGCCTCAGACAGGAAAAGTAACACTTGAGGACCACAGAATGTGTGTTATGGGAGAATTTGCTCTAGTGTGCACACACACACACACACACGCATACACAAATGAACATTTCGGCCTTGAAGATCTATGCCATAAGTTTCCAAGTGCAATTCTGGCAGGACACAGAAAAACCGACATAGAGGCATAGAAGTACAAGAGGTGTAACATCACTTATACTTGGCTAAAAATACAAAACAGTGATAATCTTCTTCATTCTGTTTCTCAGATGACAAACGGTAATGGCCTAAGCGCCCTTCCTTCCAGTGATATGCCCCCTCCCCCCATAGCCGGATCACAAACATTCACGAACCACTTTCCCAATTACTGTCATAACCACGTAACACCTTTCACGTCATCTGACACCTTTCACATCCCAGACTTCACCACTCCTCACAGGGACTCCAGCAAAGGCCTCCCAGCCTCTGTCTTCACCACTTGCTTCCTTACAATCCATTCTCCCCAGAGCAGTAGCCAGAGAGATCTTTTTAAGGTATAATTTCACCCTATTACTCCTACACTTAAAACCCTCCCCTGGCTTCCCAAATGGTTTGGAATAAAACCCAAACACTGTAGCCCGGGGCTAAAAGGCACAGAATGATCTGGCCCCTGCCCACTCGTCTCTGCCCACTCTCCCTGCTGACCACAACACTGCAGCCCCTGGGGCTCCTTCTGCTCCTGGACACAGGCTTTAGCATCGTTTTCATGCTGTGGCCTCAGAACCAAAGACGTGAGAGGGATGCAGGATTCCACAGAAGCGGTTCTAGTCCTGCCCCGCAAAGAGAAGCATGGCACGAATCTGAAATTGGGTGCTGGAGAAATCGCTGAAGAAAGTTAGTAATAAGCTTTTGGAGGTGGTGGAAAGGGGAGGGCTAGTGGGGTGCAGTGGAATTTCATCTGTACAATCAGGAAATAAAGATAGGAGTAGAGGGGTGGCACCTGTGGCTCAAAGAGGTAGAGCACCGGCCCCATATGCTGGAGGTGGTGGGTTCAAACCAAGCCCCGGCCAAAAACTGCAAAAAATAATAATAATAAATAAAAAACAATACGCTTAAGAAAAATAGGAGTAGAAATGAATTATATAATAGAGAGGAGGACCTAACAGAAAAGTCTTAACGTCATTGTTATTGTTTTTTATTTCAGATTAATGAGGGTACAAACAACCAGGTTACAGTGTTAGCGTTTATTAGGTGAAGTCCCTGTTGTAGTTGTGTCCTATGATGTGGGAGTAGACGAATCCCCTCCTTCCTCCCAACTTAAATTGCGTTTTTCTCTTCTGTGGGTGTATTAGTTCATCTACTGGTTTCATATTAGTACTGAGTTCATTGGATACTTGCTTTTCCGTTCTTGTGACTTCATTAAGAATGGCATACTCTTACATGTATACCATGGAATACTATGCAGCCTTAAAGAAAGATGGAGACTTTACCTCTTTTGTGTTTACATGGATGGAGGTGGAACATATTCTTCTTAGCAAAGTATCTCAAGAATGGAAGAAAAAGTATCCAATGTACTCAGTCCTAATATGAA
>CAUYON010024741.1:0-10542 GCA_963573935.1 Arctocebus calabarensis | reverse complement strand
GGCTAGAGAATCACTTAAGCCCAAGAGGTTGAGGTTGCTGTGAGCTATGGCACCATGAGACTCTGTCTCAAAAAAAAAAAAAAAAAGGGCGGCTCCTGTGGCTCAGCAAGTAGGGCGCCGGCCCCATATACCGAAGGTGGCGAGTTCAAGCCCGGCCTCGGCCAAACTGCAAAAAACAAAAAAATAGCCGGGCGCTGTGGCGGGCGCCTGTAGTCCCAGCTACTCGGGAGGCTGAGGCAAGAGAATCGCTTAAGCCCAAGAGCTGGAGGTTGCTGTGAGCAGTGTGACGCCATGGCACTCTACCCAGGGCGATAAATTCAGACTCTATCTCTACAAAAAAAAAAAAAAAAAATCAGTTGTTCTTGGGGTGGCACCTGTGGCTCAAGGAATAGGGCGCCGGCCCCATATGTTGGAGGTGGCGAGTTCAAACCTAGTCCTGGCCAAAAAAAAAAATCAGTTGTCCTTGGCTCGGTGCCTGTGGCTCAAGTCGTTAAAATGCCAGCCACATACACCTGAGCTGGCGGGTTCCAAACCAGCTCAGGCCTGCCAAACAACAATGACAGCTGCAACCAAAAAATAGCCAGGTGTTGTGGCAGGTGCCTGTAGTCCCAGCTACTTGGGAGGCAAAGGCAGGAGAATCATTTGAGTCCAGGAATTGGAGGTTGTTGTGAGCTGTGATACCATAGCACTCTACCCAGGGTGACAGCTTGAGGCTCTGTCTCGAAACAAAACAAAACAAAACCTCAGTTGTTCTTATATGGATTCTGGATTCTCTATTCTATTTCACTGATTTATTTGTTTATCTTTGCACTAACACTGTGCCATTTTGATTATTATATCCTCATAGTAATTCTTGAAATCAAGTGTTAGTATCCTCAGTTTTAACCTGTTTTTCACAGTTGTTTGTGGTATTCTAAGTCCTTCCTATTTCCATATAAATTTACAGGGAAAAAAAAAGCCTATTTGGCAAGATTACTTTGAATATGCAGCCCTTAGAAATTTTATTTTACTATTTTCCTGGGCTTCAGTATTTTGTTTGTTTGTTTGTTTCAGAGACAGAGTTTCACCTTGTTGCCGAGTCATCACAGCTCACAGCACCCTCCTGCTCTTGGACTTAGGCGATTCTCTTGCTTCAGCCTCCCAAGTACCTGGGACTATAGGCACCTGCCACAAAGCCTGGCTACTTTTTTTGTTGTTGTTGCAATTTGGCTGAGGCTGGGTTTGAACCTGCCAACCTTGGTATATGGGGTCAGTCCCCTACTCACTGAGCCACAGGCGCTGCCCCTTGGGCTTCATTTTTTTCCTCTGTAATGTGGAGGTGTTAATTCCTGAATTGCAAAGTAGTTGGGACCCTCATATGGGCTGGTACTATAAAACTTCTGAAATAGTGCTGGAACATAGTAGAAACTAAAAAATATTGGTTCTTTTATACCTTGTTATATGACAAAACCTTGCATCTTTTAGCCCAATCTTTTAGCCCAATCTTTGCAGTAGATTTTCCTGTGTCACTTTTGCAAATAGTAGTGGATGTGACTTTTTTCTCCTTCTCTCTTTTAAGGGGCCTCAAAAGCAATGTCTTCCCATCTGTTAAATCAGGAGCACTAGCAGTGCAGATATTTGGGGGAAGAGCATTCCAGGTAGAGGGAACTGTCAATGCAAATGCTCTGAGCTCCAATGTGTGTTTTTCATGGTATTTGGAGAGCAGTAAAGAGAGTGATGTGGCTGGAGCAGACCAGGTGAGTACCAGAGTATTAAGGAGTAAAATCAGAGGGCAGTTTATGCAGGATCTTGTAGAGCATCATAGGGCTTTTTTCTGAGATGAAAGCCAGCAAAGCTTTTGGGCAGAGGAATAGCATGATCTGACCGATTGCTCTGAGTATCTCTCTGACTGTGTTGAGAAAAGGCTGATGGAGACAAATGCAGAAGCAGGGGGGGAGTGAGTAGGAAGCAACAGCAGTCATCCAGGTGAGTGATGTGGGGGGCTTGGCCAGTGAGAGACAACTTCTGGGGGAGCATCTTGTAGATGGCCAGAAAGTGGTAGGGGTGATGAAGGAAAAGGTGGGGAAAAGTGATCTCTCAGGTGAGCAACAGGGTAGAAGTAGGGACCACTGCTGAGATAAGGCTTGGGGTATACGTTCAGGGAATCAAGACTTTTATTTGGAGAAGTACGTGAGCTGTGCAAGTGGAGATATTGAGGGGCTTGGGGTCTGTGGAACTTAGGGGACAGCTGTGGAATGGAATGCAAGTCAGGGAATCCTTAGCAAATGCATGGTATTTAAGGCTGTGGTGATGGGTGTTATCATCTGAGGAGGGATTATAGAGAGAAGAGATTGAAATATTGCTCCCAGTTCTTTCCTCTCTGCTAAACATCTCTTTGCCAGTATTTCATAATGGGCAGAGTAAACACTGCCTCCTTTAACTTTGGATTGGGCCATGTGGGTAGTTTATCTTGTCACCTTATGCTTCCCCTATTGCCAGAAGAACACGGCTTAGGGAGCAGGGCCCCTCAGCATATACCTGAATAGACACAGAGGACAGCCACCCACAAATCTACAACCTGAGCAGAGCTGCAGCTGGCCCACAGATGCTGAGCAAGAAGGAGATGCTTATAATTGTATTAATACATGCTTTGTGGTTGCTCCACTGCATAACCAGACTGGCATACCTCCCTTCAGCTTCTTGTGCCCATTTTCTCCCTTAACTCCAGCTCACCTCCACATTTTAACAGCTAACCCTTTCCTTTTCTCATCCCAAATCTTCGCAACTTATCCGTCAGACCCTGCTGGACCAGGTAAGAGGAGGAGAATAGCACTTTGTCTCCAATAATGATAATTTAGGAGTATATAGCACTTCCGTGGGCCTGGAACACTACTGACACATTCTCACTTGGCCCCAACAAGTTCATGTAGTAGGCATTCTTTTTTTTTCAGTTTTTGGACGGGGCTGGGTTTGAACCCACCACCTCCGGCATATGGGGCCGGTGCCCTACTCACTGAGCCACAGACGCTGCCCTGTACTAGGCATTCTTATCCTGCTTCCTGAGGAAGTAGCTGAAGAGGAAGAAAGTCTTGCACCAGGTCTAACACTTAGAGGTAAGGCAGAGGATGGAAGCTCAGGCCTCTCTGGGGCAAGCAGGAACAGAAAAGCAAACACTGCCATCTGGGAAAAGGTGAAAGGGAGACTTGCTTTTCCATGAATAGCCAATTGTTCCTTTTAATTCTGTACCAGGTGTGTATGTTATCTACACACGAACACATGCAGCCCAGGAATAATCTGTGATATTTATACAGTTACAGAAAGGGTCCATCGGTGAATTGAAGGGGTTGGAAAAGAAATGCAGAGAAGTACATTTTCTTTTCTGTTCTCTTAAGTTTTGTCCAAAAGGGGAGATCTAAGGTACAGTTTTGTCACAAGGCTTCTCCATTCCCATTTCCGATTTCACCTTGCTAGGCCTTCCTTTGGATAGAGAATTACAGGCTGGAACCACTAGAAGTTCTGGAGGAGGACAGCCTGGTCTGCATGGGATTCTGCTCTGCCTTCCAAGTGTGCCTCCTGGGTCTGGAGTCTTTGGGGGGCACTGCTCCCGCCCCTTTTCTTGGTGGTAGGGTCAAGAGACTGAACAGGAGCGGGTGCTACTGGTGACCCCACTGAGGTGTCAGCCTGGAGAGGCCCCACTTGAGAGATCTGCCCCAAATCTCCTTCCTTGAACCTTGAGCCTCTCTTTGCATGGAAGTGCTTGTTAGTACCAACAGGGCAAATCGAGTGTGAGTCCTTCTTGTTTCAAATCCACCGAGATACAAGGTCCACATCTGTCCATAGCACTCGTGTCTGCGGCCTTCGCTTTCCCATCTATGAAGAGGTGATATGCACGGTGTGTGTAGGGCGGCGGGGAGGGAGGGAGGAAGTTGGGAGGTGGCTAAGAATCTTGAGCAGGGGCTGGGGAGATGCCTAGGAGGGAAGGTGGATTAGAATCTTTAGGGGGCAAGGCTGCAGTTTGAAAAGATAAGCTCACAATGACTATAGCTGTGTTTTGTTTTCTTTGGGGCCTGGATATGGTAAAGCATTTGAAGCTTCCCACTCACATGAAGGGAGGGTGTGTGATATTAAATACCATCAAAGATCGCGGGGGCAGCAGCGGGCTGGTGGGACTTGCAAAGGCAGCGTTTGCAATTGCAGTAATGAGAAAACTCAGCTTTCAGCTCAACATCCGGAGAGGCTGTGACAACTGAGATAAACTCGGAGGATCAGAGTGCAGGCGGAGAAAGCTAAGATCTGCATTTGAAACGGGCTCCCGGGGCTCTTCCGAGAGACCGGCGGCCGGATCTCGGCCCAGATAACATCCCAGAAAGCCCGGGCCGGAGGATGCAGCTCGGAATGCGGACCTTGGGAGTCCGCGTTTAGGAGGGGCTCCAAAGAATCCCCAAGCCCAGAGCTAGAGGGCGGGGGAGCGGGCGGCTGTCCCCAGACGTGGTTATTTTGCTGAAGGTCACCTCCATACGGGGCTGGAATAAACCCTCCTTGTTTGCTTTTCGCCCGGCCTAAGCCCAGAGTCCCCTTGGGTGTTGTCCAGGACGCCAGGCGCGCCTGCTCACAATGGCGCTCAGACGACAGATGGCCGGCGGGAAGGGGGGCGCGGGGCAGGTGCGCCGGGGAGACGCGCGGCGGCCGCGCAGGACGCCAGGCTGCCGGGTGAATGGATTTGCAGCCCGCCGGCTGCAGGCGGCGGCGGCTGGGCCGGGTAAACAATAAGCGAATTCTCCGAAGCGACTGAACGCATAGCCCCCCGCCCCCACAGTCGCCCCAGCCTCGGTCACGAGCCGGCCGGGGAGAGCGCGCCATTGTGCTGTGCAGGCTGCGGGGAGCCCGTCCGCCGGACGGAGCCGCCGGGCCCTTGGGCCAGTGAGTGGGGCCAAAGCTCTTGTGCGCTCTGGCACACACTCCACGCACACTCACGTGGGCGCTGGGCCAGTGAGTCCTCGAAAATTTCCCAGGTGTAGCCCGAGCCCAAGTGTCCAGGGAGCAATGTTTGTCCTCACTGGGGCACAAAAAAGTGGCGTTTGGGTTTTTTGGTTTTATTTTGTTTTTCCTTTTTGTTTGTTTGTGTGTGTGTTTGAGTGATGAGCTCAGTATCCTAAGACACTCGGGTAGGGGAAACAAGCAGGCAGGGACGCAGCTCTGCGACAGTTGGGAGAGCTGCGGCGCGGGTGTGGAGCTCTGCCACTAGGCGGGAGGGGTGGAGGCGGGGACAGTAGGGGCTCAGGGCCTTTTCCACAGTGCTCACCTTCACCAGCCGCTCTAGCTTTCCAGGTCCGCCCAGCTACTGTGATGTGCTCTCTCCACCGCACCCCTTATCCTACCCCCAACTTTATTTTCTGTTTTAAACAACATGAACGAGGCACTGGCAAGGCCTTTACCTGAAAGCAGCCCTTTCTGACCATCCTGAGGGTCCTAAGGTTCCTGAGGCCGGGGGTGGCGTGTGCGGTGGAGGATAGTACTTTTCTGAGCTTCCACTGAGGGTAGTGTTCAGTCCCTAGCAGAATTGTCCAAATCCCCCAGAGACATGGAGCAATTAGGCACATCCATCACAAATGGGGCAAGACTCACGCAGGACCCACCTGTATCATGAACCTCTGATGCTAAAGAGCGAATGGCAGCCGGGGAAATCTGGGGCTGTGAATTTTAAGATCTGTGTGGTTCTGAAACAGGGTGATCTTCACCCTTCAACCCACCACATTGTGTTGACAAGCAATAGTTGTAATCCTAGTACTCTGGGAGGCCAAGGCAGGCGGAATACCTGAGCTCAGGAGTTCGAGACCAGCCTGAGCTAGATTGAAACCCATCTCTAAATGGGTGTTGTGGTGGGTGCCTATAGTCCCAGCTACTTGGGAGGCTGAGGCAAGAGGATCTCTTGAGCCCAAGAGTTTGAGGTTGCTGTGAGCCATTATGCTGGGGCAACAAAGTTTAAAAAAAAAGAAGAAAGAAAGAAAGAAAAAGAAAAAAGAGATGGGCCGTGCCTGTGGCTCATCGGGTAGGGTGCCGGCCGCGTATACAGAAGGTGGCCAGTTCAATCCCGGCCTTGCTGACCTGCAAAAACAGAAAAATATCCAGGTGTTGTGGCTGGCGCTTGTAGTCCCAGCTACTCAGGAGGCTGAGGTGAGAGAATCGCCTAAGCCCAGCAGTTGGAGGTTGCTGTGAACTGTGTGACGCCACGGCACTCTACCGAGGGCGATAAAATGAGACTGTTTCTACAAAAAAAAAGAAAGAAAAAGAGAAAGGAAGGAAGGAAACAAAGAAAGAAAAGAAGTAATAAATACTACACAACAAAAGAAACACAGGCAGCTCTTAACTGAGAAGAAGTTTCCCTCTGTAGTAAAGGCAGAACAGGCTGCACACCCTCACTGACCTAGACACATCTGTGGAACAGAATGCTTTGTAAGAGAAAGTCCCTTATGATGGTCACAATTCCCATCCTGCCTTTGTCTAAAAGCCCCCATAGCTTTATGTACTTTCTGCAATTACTCAGCTGGACTATTTCTAAAACATAATTCCTGGGCTGTGCCTGTGGCTCAGGGAGTAGGGTGCTGGTCCCATACACTGAGGGTGGTGGGTTCGAACCTGGCCCTGGCCAGCTAAAAACAGCAGTGACAACTGTAGCAAATAAATCATAATTCCTGCCCGCTTGCTTTCTTAATTATCTGCCACCCTTGTGAGGTCTATCCATGCACATGATATACGTAGGAGGAGCCTGGATGTGTTCAGGGTGGTATGGCCATAGACAATATCCATATCATATCTAGGTATGGCTTATCTACCCAAGCAGAAGTCACTAAACGAGTCATTTAACTAGTTTAATCATGATTGTGAGCCCTTCTTTTTTTCTTTAAAGCAACACATCACACCTTGTTAGAAGAACATTCTGGTAACTCTGCTGTGAAGAGTAACAGAACACCAGAGTTGGAAGGGAAATTTGACATTTTTCTGGGGTAGTTTTCCTCAGACTTTGTTATTCACACACCACCTTGTGATTTCTGTCATATCAGGTACTAGGTAGTAACTGTCATATTATTTACTTAATATTTTTCTGTAAATACACTTTTTTTTTAGAGACAGAGTTTCACTTTGCCACGCCTTGGTAGAGTGTCATGGCGTCATAGCTCACCACAGCCTCAAAAGCAATACATCATATTCTGTTAGAAGAACATTCTAACATCTGTCCTTAGGGTGCTTTAGGACTCGGAGCTGCGTGTCAGTGAGTTGGCAACGACTGGGAGATTGGAAGGAACAAACAGAACACACATCCAATGACACAGGATGAAAGACTCAGTGGCAACATGAACCTGTGAGCGCAGGCAATCCATCCTCCATGGCCTCCCAAGTGCTGGGATTACAGGTGTGAGTCACCGAGCCTGACCCTATAAATTCTTTTTTTTTTTTTTTGTAGAGACAGAGTCTCACCTTATCACCCTTAGTAGAGGGCTGTGGCGTCACACAGCTCACAGCAACCTCCAACTCCTGGACTTAGGCGATTCTCCTGCCTCAGCCTCCCAAGTAGCTGGGACCACAGGCGCACGCCATAATGCCTGGCTATTTTTTTGTTGCAGTTTGACCAGGGCTGGGTTCGAACCCGCCACCCTTGGTATATGGGGCTGTAGCCCTACTCACTGAGCCCCAGGCATCGCCCTATAAATTCATTTTTTAAACTTAAATTTCTTCCAAAAGGAAACTTCTGCGGATCTGTAACCTGAATGTAGTTCCCCTTTTTTTCACACCTAATGTATCTCTGCCCCTCTCAAACTAAACGATTGTAGGGACCAGTGGAAAGAACAAGGAGAAGACATTCTCCCCCATCAGTCCTGCAGAGACTAGTGAGTCTTGAAGCCTGGGGAGAGCTTGGTCCTCAGAGACACGTGGAACCCTAGGAAAAGGTTGACATTGTGCTAGACAAAGACATCTGGGCCCTGGACCCCATCCTGGAATTAAGAAGTTGTTGAACCCGTTCCCTTGTTGCTGAGTTTAGGAGACTCTGCCTCTGCCCAGATGCCCCCAAGCACTGGACAGCAACCCAGCACCCCTGATTCAGACAGAGCCTTCCCCTTGCTTTTCTGCAGATAGAACATCTGTCCTTTAGGGTGCTTCAGTACTCAGACCTGAGTGCCAATGAGCTGGCAGAGAGGGGGGTTGGAAGGAAATAAGAGAACATACATCCAGGGACACAGCGTTCCTGAAAGACTCAGTGACAACATGAATTAAAAGAAATAGGACGGCGCCTGTGGCTCAAAGGAGTAGGGCACCAAGCCCATATGCTGGAGGTGGTAGGTTCAAACCCAGCCTCTGCCAAAAACTGCAAAAAATAATAATAATAATAATAATAAGCACCTTGTGGTGCCTGTAGCTGTTGGCAAGGGCTCCAGTCACATCCACCTAAGGTGGCAGGTTGAACCTGGCCTGGGTCTGCTAAGCAACAATGACAACTGCAACCAAAAAAAAAAAAAAATAGCCAGGCGTTGTGGTAGGTGCCTGTAGTCCCAGCTACTTGGGAGGCTGAGGCAAGAGAATTGCTTAAGCCCAAGAGTTTGAGGTTGCTGTGAGCTATGATGTCACATCACTCTACCCAGGGTGATAGCTTGAGACTGTCTCAAAAAAAAAAAAAAAGGCTCCTATACATGTTTAAATACAGCAAAAAGAGACTTTATGAAGTTAAAACGATGTGATTTCTTTTTCTTTCTTTCTTCTTCTTTTTTTTGCAGTTTTTGGCCGGGGCTGGGTTTGAATCTGCCACCTCCGGCATACCGGGCCAGCGCCCTACTCCTTTGAGCCACAGGTGCCGCCCAAGATGTAATTTCTTAATGAAACAGCTCATCAGATGAATTGAAAGAGAAAATGGTCACTACTGAGACTCACATAAGTAGCATGGAAATTGAAGACAGCAATCAAGGTCAGCTTCAAGTAGAGACGGTGGCCAGGCACGGTGGCTCATGCCTGCAATTTCGGCCCTTTTGAGATTACAGCATGAGGATTGCTTACAACTAGGAGCCTAAGACTATCCTGGGCAACATAGCAAGATCCCATCTCTATTAAAAATATTTTTAATTAAAAAACATGGCTCGGCGCCTATGGCTCAGCGAGCTAAGGCGCCGGCCACATACACCTGAGCTGGTAGGTTCGAATCCAGCCCGGGCCGCCAAACAACAATGACGGCTGCAACCAAAAAAATGGCTGGGCGTTGTGGCGGGCACCTGTGGTCCCAGCTACTTGGGAGGCGAAGCCAAGAGACTCGCTTGAGCCCAGGAATTGGAGGTTGCTGTGAGCTGTGATGCCAGAGCACTCTATCCAGGGTGACAGCTTGAGGCTCTGTCTCAAAAAAAAAAAAACATGTATAACTGGGTGTTGTGGTGGGCACCCGTAGTCCCTGCTACTTGGGAGGCAAAAGAATCGCCTAAGCCCAAGAGTTTGAGGTTGCTGTGAGCTGTGATGCCACAGCACTCTACCAGGGTGACATATTGAGACTCTGTCTTAAATGAATGAATAAATAAATAAGTAAATTAGTGGTGGAAATTAGAGAAAAGCTTGGTCTGGGAGGATATCTAATGATCTCTCATGTGAAAATGATAATATTCCCAAAAGCAAAAAATGAAGTAGACGAAAGAAATAATAAATACAATAAAATGACTTTATCTTGAGGTAAAGAAACACTTAGGTCTACTGACTGAAAAAAATGTCCTGAGTTTCAGGGTGAATTGATAAGAAAGTACCCTGGCCTATTTTTAAACTTTAAAGATAAAGAGAAAACTGTTACAAGGTCCAGACAACTACCTCAACTTACCTATAAAGAGAAAAGAATCAGACTGGCATTAGACTTTTCATCTAGTAGTGGAAAATAGAAGCTCATGAAATAGACTGTCTAGGATAACACCTAGTCAAGTGATTACCGGTTAAAGAAAAATAAACCTATTGAGGCCAACCTTATCTGATGAAGATATTCAAGAAAAGGTGTTCCTCAATAAATGAACAGGAGGGAATAGATTAGAAAAATAGAATAGAACTTCCAAATCAACAAAATGAAAAGAAAAAGAAACCAGCAAAATAACAAGAGGCAAAAAGAAGGAAGAAAACAGCTACAATCTAGCTTTATTATTCTAAGATGCTGTTTTTGTGAATTTACTTACTCACCAAACTTTACTTAGAACCCCGAATCAATACTTGCAGAGCACTCCCAATCATTGTGGCCATGCACCGAACAGTGAAAACTCCAAGTCCCTGGACATCCATGTCTCCAGCTGAGAGTGAGCAAGGCTCTGCTCTGCTTTCTTGTTCTACTTCTTATACTGTAAATAACAGTCCTTTTCTTAGACTTGTTTAGTGCCTCTTTGCCCTTTATTTATTTATTTATTTATTTATTTATTTTTTGAGACAGAGCCTCAAGCTGTCGCCCTGGTAGAGTGTCGTGGCATTACAGCTCACAGCAACCTCCAATTCCTGGGCTCATGCGAGTCTCCTGCCTCGGCCGCCCAAGTAGCTGGGACTACAGGCGCCCGCCACAAC
>CAUYON010024740.1:0-32821 GCA_963573935.1 Arctocebus calabarensis | reverse complement strand
GAGGATTCAGTTTGAAATTGAGTTTAAAGGCTCAGCGCCTGTGGCTCAAGGGGCTAAGGCGCCAGCCACATACACCTAAGCTGGCGGGTTCGAATCCAGCCCAGACCCGCCAAACAACAATGATGGCTGCAACCAAAAAATAGCCGGGCATTGTGGCGGGCACCTGTAGTCCCAGCTACTTGGGAGGCGGAGGCAAGAGTCTCGCTTGAGCCCAGGAATTGGAGGTTGCTGTGAGCTGTGATGCCACAGCGCTCTATCCAAGGTGACAGCTTGAGGCTCTGTCTCAAAAAAAAAAAAAAAAAAGAAAGAAAGAAAAAGAAATTGAGTTCAAAGAAGATAGTGAGTTGACTCTAATATGAGAATGCATGCATTTTTGCATCATTTAAAAAATTATTATTAGTAGTAGTACTTTTAGACATAGTCTCACTTGGTTGCCCAGGCTAGTGTGCTGTGGCTTCAGCATAACTCACAGTAACCTCAACCTACTGGGCTCAAGTAATCACCGTACCTCAGCTCCTGAGTAGCTGGGGCTACTGGCACCCACCACAACAGCTGGCTGATTTTTTCTGTTTTTGATAGAAAAAACAGAAAAAATCAGCCAGGTGATTGCTGTTGCTCAGGCTATTCTCAAACAACAGCTCAAGCACTCTTCCCACCTTGGCCTCCCAGAGTGCTCCCGGGTGTGAGCCAACACACCAGGCTTGCATTTTAGCGTTGTTCAACATTATATAATACTTCAAATAAAAATGCAAACTTATTCAGAAAAATAGATATAAAATAAAAATGTATAGTGGAAGAAAATGACCACAAGCAAATAAGGTTTTTTTGAAAAATAATTTGGCGATTGAAATTATAAAGAAAACATAGTTCATACCAATTTCATTTTTGTTACCAAGACAGCATGTAAAAAAGAATGGAAGTATCCAAGTAATCATATTGCATGCTTTTGCTAAATTTCAAATGCTAAGAAAGAAATAGCAAATAAATTGGAAACTATGTCTCACTGTTTTGATTAGTACAAATATGAATATTTGCAAATACCGATGCTATGTTTGTTGGGATTTCAATTAAGGAGACTGTTATTAAAAATTGTTATCTTAGACATTGTAAAAAATACAAATGTTCCCTTTATTGTCTTCTGATTGTTTTTGTTTTGGAACAAATTTTATAAAAAGATTTTTTGTAATTTTTATTTTAAAATATTAAGGGGCATGAACATTTTAGTTTCATGGATAAATTATAGAACACTGAAATCAGGGCTTTTAGTGTGCCCATCATGGGAATAGTGTACATTGTACCAGATAGTTAAGCAAAAAATACAAATATTTTACCCAATAAATTCAATCAATACTAACTTCTGAAAATTAAGAAGGATTAAAAATATATGTACTCTTAATTTTTTATACCTTTCTGTTTTCCTTTCTACAAATTCTTTACAGAATTTCAAGGAAGGGGTACATAATAAAATATCACACACTGTGAAACTAAATAAAGTTCTGTTCTTAGTTCTATAATAGTCTCATTTGAAGGTGGTTTATCCTGATAGAATTTTTATTTGATCTGAAGCAAGGTGCTAAGGCTACGGAATATTTATAATGAGAAGGCTGTGATCACTAGATTTCTTGTTCGATGAGAAAAAAAATAGACTGTTTCTAACAGGAAAATAATATAGATGATATTGTAGAAAATCACAAAAGAATGAAGATGTCAATTAAAGTGGCAAAGAGGAGGTGGGCTATGGATGAGTGAAAAGGAGGTATGAATCAAGAAACACACTTGGAAAGTTCGCACAAACCATATGGTAATCGCTGACTGTTTTAGTGGAGAAGACGTCTCAAAAGAGATAAGACTTGATATGTTGGATTCTTAGAAAAAAAAATACTTTTCATATATGGATGGAAGTGGCAGTTCCAGAGTCTTTTAGCTATTTAACACCAGAAATAAATTTTCCCAAGTTTTTGCAAAGCAGTAGAGGGGTTTCCAGGGTAGTTAACATACTGCTTATCTGCCTATGGCTGTGTGAATTCAATGAAGAATTCAAATCCGTAAAAACATTTTTTGAATAAATTCATTTTTAATGATGTTTAATGATTTTTTAATGATGTTTAAACCACTTTCATACACTTCTGCGGTTCTTATCTACTTACTATAAGAACATGCTCATTTTCAAATAGGTTGGTTTCTTCCAGTGAAGCCCAAGGTACTGAGAAATGTAGCAATAGCATTCTGGCCACTAAATAGTCCTATAAGACTAATGTTTTCTTTTCTTTTCTTTCTTTTATTTATTTATTTTTGCAGTTTTGGCTGGGGCTGGGTTTTAACCCACCACCCTGTTATACAGGGCCGGCACCCTACTCCTTTAGCCACAGGCGCCACCCGGATTAATGTTTTCTTGTTTCTCCCAACCTGGAGTCATCAGATGAATAAAGGTCAAAATCTCAGCACGAGATATCATCACTAGAGGAAAACCAAGTTCAACACTTAGGATCATTTACCTTGACAGTAATCATCGTGTGCTTCTTAGCCATTTGGTAATTTTGGTCCTGTCCTAGACCTTACATCTTAATCATCATTATCTTCAGACATAATAGATTGTTCTTTATGTATTTGCTAGGAAATATAGCTTAGTGCTAGTTTTGCCATTGCTACCATACAAATATAAACGTTCTGGGTGCAGGCGCTTACTCCTGTAATCCCAGAACTTTGCGAAGCTAAAGCAAAAGAATTGCTTGAGGCCAGGAGTTTGAGACCAGCTTGAGCAACAGAGTGAGACGCCATCTCTCCAAAAGTTTAAACATTAGCCAGGAGTGGTGGCTCACGCCTGAAGTTCCAGTTACTTAGGAAGCTGATCCTGGGAGTTTGAGGTTGCAGTGAGCTATGAAGATGCCACAGCATTCTCCTGGATGACAGGGCAATATACTGTCTCCAAAATAAATAAATAAATAAATAAAAATATATAATACACACATATACATATATATACACATACCCATGTATATAAACAAAAATGTAAATTAATAGTCTGTTCATTGTAATTTATCCGAGAAATTACAGCATTGATCTTAGTTTCTACCCTTCCTTAGTTGAAAAGAGATTGCATGTCATCCTTAAGTAGGAGGAAAATCAGCTTTTATCATAGCATTTAAACTCAGTAAAATTTTTCACCTTGCAATAGTTTTATTTGGGGGCTGTATTCAACTTCCCCCATACTTGGACAGATGATTTTGGACAGATTTATTTGTCAAAATGCAATCATCAATCAGTATTATCACTATATCTAAGTCATACATGTAGGCATCATAGAATCAGTCACATCATTCTAAACTTTATGTCCTCTTTCTCTTCCCTAAAATTAATCAAGCATTAGCCAGAAGGGGTGACTCTTATTCTTATGCAGATCCTTTACCCTACCTACAGCTGTGGAAGCCTTTGAATTTCTTTTCACAAAAAGTTTGTTACCTTTTGCTGCATTAGATCTACAGTGGAGCTCGGTCTCTATGTGCTGTTACATATTAAGTAGTTACAAAAAATAATTCTTTCTGATGCACCTTTATAGTCAGCTTTACCTGAAGCAGGAGACACCACACAAATCTCATTGGCTTATGACTATCAGCGTGTAGCTTGCATTTCCTGAGGGCTGCTGGTCAGGGACCAGTCTGTGGAGCTCTGTGTGGTCTGTCAGTTTTTGTGCCCTCTTGGAAGAGAACCAGAGCGCAGGGAAGGACAGACCTTTGCACATCAGACTTCTCAGCTGTGGTGTGTGTCACATCTACTCACGTGCATGACCACCTTCATCCCATTCCCAAGCCCAAGGTAAAAAGGGAGGAAAACTTTCTATGATGAAGAAATGCATTTTTCTCATATTATCTATCTGTAGGAAAGCATGCCCAGGGCTTGGAGGGAACAGCCTCTTGTGAACAATACAGCATTTATTAGTCAACGGGAATTTCTTTATTTTTATTTTTTCATTTTTACATATACATGTGTTTATTAGGTCTCCACTTTTTGCCTTCACAGAATTTAAAAAGGCATAATATTTAATAACAATAACAGTGTTTAAGATAAGGACTAGAAACAAAAACCTCGAAAAGAATGAACGAAGATAAATACATTCAGAAAAGGAGTCAAATGATTACTGCATCGAAATATTAAGCAATATTAATAATAATAATGCAAAGAAAGTGACATTCACATGGTCAAATAAGAGTATGTCTATTATAGTATGCTTTAACTCTGAGGCTCAGTATGGAGTCATCAGTTAACTTATTAAAAAAAAATAAGTCAATGTGAATTTCTTAAATGCCTGTTACCTTGACTCTATTAAGATGCTATATGCCACACAAGTAAGAAAATTAGAGTTCTTATTTAGAAAAGAATTTTTGAAATGAGAACATTTTGTAAGTAATAAAACCCTACCAACTACTATCTTAAAATCTAGATTGAGATGACAATAAATATGTTAGAATATAGGTTGTCAAACAAATATTTGAAAATCCAGTCTTCTATTCCTAATCAGTTCCTGAATAAGAGTGGCAAGGCTCTTTGACGTGATTCTCATATAACCTCTTGGAATGCTATGGTCTAATAATTTTTTCTCTTGTGCAGAATTCTTGTGAATTGATTAAATTGACTTTAGAAAGCATCTATTTTTTTCTCACTAATTTTAAAGAAGTAATTTATGGTTTAATCCTTTAAAATAAAATTAACTCTCTGTTTGGCAGCATCATTTATGCTGTTGTCAGCACCACCTTTTCCTAAGATAATTATTATCATGTGTTTCAGGAAAGATGTTAGGGTATATTTCAACGCTTTTCCTTTTTTAATCAGCATTCCTTGTCTCAATAAATCTCCATTATTATACAAGTTCAATGCTACCTTTTGCGTGACAATATTTTCTGCTTCAATGTAGAGGAAAAATAAATTTAAAGCAATTGCTTTTAGAAGTTTATTGTTTTATAGGTCTCTTGTAAGCAAATAGGATGCAAAGCCTTTGTTAATGTTTGCTTGTTAAGCTTATGGAAGGTAGATGTTTATGTAAGCTCAGAATCACTTTCTTCTGTATTTCGTAGTACTTTAAACTAATCAAGAAAATAATTCACTGGTGGCAAACTTTTGAAAATTGTTTCATAAGAAAGGTACATTTAAATTTACTGTATGATTTTCATTTTAATTTACTATCCTAAAGGTGAAGTTTATATGTAAATCATGTGCACGTTAGAGTCATTTTAAAGTTGAGAACTTAATTCGTATTTTTCAAAACCTTTGGAGGTGAATAATTTGAGTTTAGCAAATACTTTTCTTGTGCTTTGCTTGATTTTTAAAAATAGTATGTTGTAACACAATAGAAGAAATGGATTTTTCATAGTTTTATGCATATATGTGTTAAAGAAATTATTTTGATGAGAAGAGAAGGGAGATAGCAGAAACCAAGCACACCCACTGCACACACGTGAATGTGTATACAAACCTACAAATGTATGTAATTTGGGGTTGGCTAGTTGTCAATGGTGATTATGGAGCTGCAGAAGCTAGACTGTGGAGTCGGCAGCATAGCACTTGACTTTCACATAGGAAATTTAACTTTATTGCCATGTCACCGCAGACCAATGGACAAGGAGTGTAGGGTTCCCAGGTCTAAAAACAACTATATAATCAAACATTATAAAACAGAATAGAATTGAACAATCATTCACCATGTGAATGGTTCAATCATGAATACATGAATCATTCAATCATGTATCGTGAAACCTACATATTTTCTTAATCTTTGAATTAACTTACTTTTCTGTTTCCTCACCCACACTTTATCATCTCACATAGGATTATTTCGGATTTTTATCTTTCCACCTCACAGAAAACGTACTTATATTTATTTCTAGTCCATCATTGTAGTGTGCATCTTAAATTTATTTTCCAAATTTGGTTAGTCCCTTCACTGCTTCCTATCAATCATCCTTTGTTCTATTAGTATTTCTCATTTCCTTTTATAATTGCTCTTTCTGGATTCCATATTTGATGTTTAAGTGCCTTTCACTTATGTATCTGAGCAACAAGTCATCAAATGGAATATATTTTAGCATATGCATCATGTATTGTGGGAAATAATGCGGTGAATAAAGGATTATAACTTTTGGAAAACCAGTGCATCTGAAGATACATGTCTTAATTATAATTGTGATAATAATGCAATTATGAGTTATGAAATCTCTGAAGTAAATATGTATATACCTAAGTTGTCTTCATCATGTAGTCATTTAATAAGCATTTATATGTACTGATTTCATATAGGTAAGTACATATTAACCATATGTAAAATATCAATTCAAATGAACTTACATTTTTGTAAAGTAAATGTTGTTCTTGCATATTGGTTAATAGCCTTTTGTATGTACCTTATTCAATAGCCAGTTACAGGTATATAAGCAAATTATGAATGTTCTTTAATGATTCATGATTAGGACAATTGATAAAGGTTATTAGCAAGTCTTATTTTATTTTATTGTTTTTTTTTTGGACAAGAGTCTCACTTTGTCACCCACAGTAGAGTATGGTGGCTGTCACAGCTCATAGCAACCGCAAACCCTTGGGCTTAAACAATTCTCTTGCCTCAGCCTCCCAAGCAAGTGAGACTACAAGTACCCGTCACAACGCCCAGCTACTGTAGAGATGAGATCTTTCCCTGACTCTGACTCAGGTTGGTCTTGAACTTATGAGCTCAGGCAATCCACTGGCCTCGGCCTCCCAGAATGCTAGGATTACAGGTGTGAGCCATTGCACCCAGCCCGCAAGTCTTATTTTAAATTTGGGGTCATATGCCAGTTTTCTATTTTATATTCTAACATTACAAAAAAAAAAAAAAACTAGAACATAATTCACTAGTTAAATTTGAGAAGTCTTTAAATTAACAAGAGTCTATTTAAAGTTGAGATCCATAGATTTTGCTATTGATTTATTAAAAGTTAATTGACTTTGAACTTCTCTTAACCAGTTTTAAGCTAAGACGAGGTCAGGGATGTGAAAAATTTGAAAACATGAACTTACATTAATTTTTATTTTTAAATATACAATTTTCAGAGGGGCAAAAGATAAGCACATCTTCCTTCTTGGGAATTTAGAATATTGGTATATCCGTGCATGCTAGGCTCAGTCCGTGTAGTCAGGGTGGTCTGACCTAGTCATGGCATGTCCTCAAATGTAACTATAAAGCAGGGTTGCTTATTTGTCAACATATTCCTAAACCTGCTATTGTAACAGCAGGATTTTCTCACAGTTTTTGCTGAGATCAGTGTGTTTCTTTGCCTTTTCTTTTTCCCTGTTCTCCATCTATTTGCTAGCTACATTGACTTCAGCTCATACAGGGAATGCCAACACGTTTCAAACTCTGCGTTTGTATGTGCGCGCATACACTTTTCACAGAATCTTGGAGTGAATTGTTCTAGGTGGTTAAGCAAACAGTGACTAAAAAATCAACAGAAAAGGTGCAGTTAAACTAAGACCATGTAATCAATTGTTTCAAGCAGTATCCATTCAGGAATCTAGTTACATAAGAAAAGCAGCATTGTTTTAGAAATTTTTGATAAAAATCAACAAACGTTTTTGACATAGCGTGAGAACATAGCAATTTTATATATTTGGCTATAAAGTATATTTGGAAGAACTATTTTAAGCTTTGATACTCCTTCCTTAGTTATGCGTTCCAAACTGTGACAGATAGGCATACCGAAGGCATCCCTTCACAAGTCTCTGCAAATGTTATGAAAAGTTTTGTGTAAAGGTTGAAAAAAGAGAAATTCCATGCATTGATTCACACTAAGTTCTATAGCAATATTTTACCATTGTCCTTCAGCTGAACCCGGGAGGGTTTGCTCATGAAGTTCTTGCCACACAGGACCTCTTCGGGGTGGAGTAAATCGGATCAATGAACCCAATGAAAGAGTAAGGAGCTTCTACTCTAGAGAGGCAGGAATTCTACTCTTTGTCATTGAGATAGACCTTGTGATTTAATTAATTTGTTGTTGAGGCCCAAACAAGCGCTGTTTGGTAAAATGGAAAGCTAATTTTCAGAATTCAGCCTAATGTTAGCAAAAAAGGAAATATTGTCTGACTTCAATGTGTGTTAAGTAAAGTGGAGAATTTTTTTATGTAGTTAGCAACCCTATATTCTATTAAATCATTTTTTCTTATAAGAATTTTTTGCTTTATACATTGTAGCAAAAATATTTATTTGCAGTTGTAGCTTCACTTAGTATATGGGACCAATGAAGGCTGAACTTGTCCAACTAAATTTTTCAATTTGTGGAAGACAAATAGTAAAGTTATATATTCTAGTCAATAAAATCTAGATGTTACACTTCTCATAGTCAAGCAGTTTAGAATGTATTTTTAATTATGTTTTCTTCATATCTATTCTTCTAAAAGAAAATACTCCTCTGTATCTACCTAATTTACTTCTAACATTTCCATATGCCAACTATGTTGCAAGTAAATGTTGGCTTTTTTTTATGGTGTTTGAAAAATATTTTTAGTAGCATAAAATCTATCGCTGGGTGCTCTGCTGTCTTTCTTGTTTTCTTGATTAAAAACAACTCACAGACAAAACCAGAAAAAAGTTTTATTGCCAAATTAAAAAAATAACTTATCAAGAGAAAAGTAAAGATAATATGTAATTGAATCCACAAGAAGAAAATCACTGGCAGTATGTATATAAAATGTGATCATACCGTGTTCTAACCTGATACAACACATACAAATCTACAATGGACGTGTTTTTTTTTTTTTACCAGCTTTCTAGAGTGTATATTTTAATGACTGACTACAATTTCACTCTAGGATACACTATGATTTATTCAATCCACCCCGTATGTTTTATTTTTGTGTGTGTATCTTATCATGTCTTCATTATGAATTCTTAGATTTGTCAATGTCTAAGTGTTGATGTAATGAGTATTCATATTTTAAATGTTGACGGAGCTAAACGATCTTTGAGGAATATATGTTTATGTTATATCTATGTTTACATATATACATACACATTTCTGCCAGTGCAGTATCAGTATGTTTTGGCTTTGCCAGTGTGATGATATTTTGCATTTGATATTCTGTCCATCTAACTATTAGCTCTAGATTTGTAAACCAAGCTAAAAAATATATATTACCAGGTGTGAAATACCTTGGTTGATGATTTTAAGCTTTACAGATTTCCATCAGTTAAAAAATTTATGGATTACTCAAAACCACATCATTTTGAAGAGCTAGGACAGGTCCAGAATATTCAGTTAGATGTAAGGTAACGTAGAGAAGGCAGTAACTCAAAAGCCTTCCACTTTATCATCATTATCAAATTGGCAGCATACACAACACTCTGACAGGTAGTAGTCCCAGCCTTTTAAGTCCTAAAATAACTACTACTACAACATAGATGCTGATGGCCATAGATCAACAATGAGCGTCTGTTCCATCTCCTTTACCCATTTATTCAATTTTTTCATTTAACAAATATTTATTGAGTCCCTTTGTGCCATACACTGTTACTGTATATTGGGGGTACACAAATGAACAAAAAATTTAAAAATTTCTGCTTTTATTGTAATCTGTAAGGACGGATTATTACCAACATATAAGTAAATAGATATATAGTGTTTCAGAACAATTGTCAGGGTAAAAATGCAGTGGGGTAGGAGAGGGGAGCTAGTAAGTGTCCCAGTGGTACTCAGTATAGAGCTTGGGAAGGTGGGGCATGGAAATGACCTTCTGGAGAGATTTCTAGGGACCAGCAATAGCAAGTGCAATGGTGTGGAAATGAGAACATTCAATTATTTTCAAAATAATACAAATATTTAAAAATAGTAAGCATATATATTCAGACTTGTGGAATAGAACTGTAGCTTTTTTGTGACAGTCGTAGCTACGTGATTTTTGTGAATTTCAAAAATCACGTAGATACAACTATTTACTTTCGTTGTAAGTTTCTTGAACGCTGAAGCATTTTTATGATTAGCATGGACTTTTGCTCGGATAGACGTGGTTCCCTTCTGTTTTGTTACTTGAGCAATCTGTGGCCTATTCAAGTGACTTATTATCTCACCAGGAACCACATTCCATTCTTCTATAATTTGAGCATAGTGATAATATTATGTCATAGATTATTCTGAATGTTAAATCATATAATGAGTGTTAAAGTATTTAGTATAATGATTGCATAATAAATTTAATTATTATTGGGTCTCATGATTTTTAATCTCTGTCTTTTTTAATTTGTTCTCAGACAAAGTTTCATTCTGTTCCCCAGGTTAGAGTGCCATGGCATCAGCCTAACTCACAGTAACCTCAAATTCCTGGTTTCAGATGATCCTCCTGCCTCAGCCTCCCTTGTAGCTGGGACAGTAGGTGCCCACCATAGTGCCCAGCTAATTTTTCTATTTTTAGTAGAGACAAGTATCACTCTTGCTCAGGCTGGTCTTGAACTCCTGAGCTCAAGCAGGCCTCGCCTCTACCTCCCAGAATGCCAGTATTCCAGATGCGAGCCACTGCACCTAGCCTTCCAGATGTGAGTCAGTGCACCTAGCCTTTTAATCTCTGTGTTTACAATAACAGCTCAATTAATTTCATGCTAACCTCATGAAAATCTACAAAATTTTGAGCCATTTTACTTCATTTACATACTAGCACTTGCTAAGTGTAAATGTTTTAATAGATAACACCTTGTCCTTCTGTGAAGGCCCTATCCCAAACACTCAGTAACTGTCTTTCCTTTTGCCGTATGATCTGCAGTAACCAAATTCATCCTCTTTGGTTGAGTTTGTCAGCACTACCAAACACACACATAATTTGCTGTTCACTAAACTTGTGATTTGGGGAGGGCTTCAGAAACAGTAAGCCTCAGTCATTATCTCAAAGGCCTTGCAATATAGCTGGGACTATAATACACACAAGAAACATACGGGATTTATAAAAAAAAAAAAAAAAAAAAAAAGGTCAGACTAATTCTGTGCAGATGGAGATTGGATTGAGGCCCCTCACCCACCTGCTATTCTCAGGTCACTCCACGCTTTTCTGCCTTGGAGCCCTTGACCATGCCATTTGAAGACCTTATCTTATCTCTGTTAGTCAAAATAGTACTCATATTTCAAGACATATCAAATGTCTTTTCCTTCTGTATGTTATATGAAAGTTTATCTTTATCTTTTCTTTTTTCTAAAGTCAGTTGAAGCTCAGTGACTTATAACAAACCGTGTATTCTCCCAGTGAGAAGACCAAGCTTAAAGGGAGAGTTGATTTGCTGTCCTGATCTCTGTCATGGTATCAAGGGTCCGACTTTGCATCCTGGGCTCCCTAACCCCTGTCTGTGCCCACTAACATCTAGTAATGTGGAGAAAAGGTCACTCATTTGAGGTGAGTTACCAGGTAGTCCAGGGTTTTGAGGGTAGTTTCTCTGAACGAGACTGAGGAAGAGTACTGAATACTATAAAATCCTCTAGCAAGAAGTCAGATAAAGAAATTGACTGAAATTTGGATTTCTGTCTTCTATTTTAAGAAATCAAAATATAACAGCTGTTATCTCCCCAAATCTTCTCTCTAATGTAATGTTGGGCACAAAGTTTAATCAAGACATAGTTTTTCCTTTGAAATAATGGAGAAAATCTATGCTTTTATTTTTTGTAACACTGAAGTTCAACCTATTTTTGTCCCAGCTTCTATATTTATAAAATGGAAACACTAATAGTTCCATCTCAGAAGTTTCTTGATTTAAATGAAATCTTAAATGTATAAAGTACTCAGAAAATTTTTGGTGCATGTATAGATGTGTATGTCATCTTTAAATATATGTTTTATGCTTCAGTTAATTTAAACGACACTATTAGGGCAATGCTTTTTTAGTAATTTAGACTATGGTACAGCTATCAATCAATAAAGAAGGGAACAAGGGAATTAGTGTAAAATTTGAGATTTTTTAAAACCAGGCACTGCCAAGTATTCCAGGACACACACACAAAAAAATTTCTCATCATAAAACGAAGTCAATTTAAGCTTACGAGGAAAATTGCTACTGTCATCTCCAACACTGTGATTTAGGTAGTTTATATTATAATATCTGATACTAATATCTGACATTAGTATTAAAAGGCCATTTATTAAAGAAAATGCTTTCATAAGTTATTAAATAACGTTCAATTAATGTAAATTATATTAATAGCAATGTTTGGTGCTTATGTAACATCTATGTGAGATAATGAATTAGCAGGCTATTAAATTGCTGCGGGCTGAAAACAGCAAATCTTTGTCTGCCTTCATGTCCGCCTTTCATGAGTTCACAGGTCTAGAATCCTCACAGGAGGATCAGACAGTGGTCAGGAGGTCTCTGAATTCTGGATTTCGTCTCTGAATCTCTGTGCTTCAACACCACATGTCTTGACAGCTCCCCATGCGTTCGCTACACAGTGGAGGGGAGTAGAGGATGTACTTTTTAATAACAGGTGTCTCAAGGAAATTAGTTACGTACTTTTTCTCCATCGGTGGCATACAAATAACTTGTCAGGGGGGGTGAAAACGTGCATTTTAGATTGAGTCAGCCATCTTGCCTCTACATCCATAAGCAGGAAGACAAGGTTTTCGGAGTTCGGATTTAACAGGTTTTGCTTATTACTCCCATTTGAAACTATATCTTTCAGAAGAAATTGTTTAGAACAAACATAGTTATTCCTTCTCCTTCTATGATCTATGTATGAAGGAGCTTTTATAGTACTGCCCTTTATCTAGAGGGGTTACATTCCAAAACCTCTAGTGGGTGACTGAGACTACAGATAGTAGCTAATTCTATATTCTATTTTTTCCTATGCATACATCCCTACTTATGATAAAGTTGAATTTATAAATTGAGTTCAGTAGGAGATTAAAGATAACTAATAAAATGTCATAGAATAAGTACAGTACTATACTGCAATAAAAATTATGTGAATGTGATTTCCCTCTCTCTCATTCAAAATATCTGACTGTACCTATTTTGGGGCAGTAGCTGACCCCTGATAAAGGAAAGTGTGAAAAATGTTATGGTGGATAAGAAGGTCACACTGTACCAAAGTGTGTATCCACACTTGTGTTTGAGTATGTGCGTATGTGGTGTGTTTCTGTAGACTGAGTTAGACTTCACCAGAAATTTAAGATTGTGGTTGCTTTATTACATAAAGATCGATAAACACTTATTAGCACAGCTTTCCTCCCCTTCCTTGTTTTGAGTTTACTATGATTTCTTTACAAAATATTTTCTTCTCCTATAGCAAATAAATATGGTAAAAATTTTGATCAAGATTGAGATGATAAAGTAATTACAGAAAATGAAATAAACATCAACTGAGCAATGAATTAATAAATGATTTTTCTTATAATGGATATACAAACCCCTGTTACATTAAAATAATGAAAGGGGTCTGGGTTAGTTCTGGTTAGATTCAGATATTTTATTATATAGTTGCTCATGTGTATAAGACCAAAATGTGTTCTTTTAAAATTCCACTAAAATAAGATATCACTACAGATACATTTAAAGTAAACAAATCATAATACCCTGAAGACGTTCAAAGAAAAATTAGTGCCTACCATATGTCTATCCATTTTCCAAAGTCAAAAATATGGTGACAACATAGAGAGCTAGGCTCTGACCTATAGAGAATTAGTATATGCTAAGCTGTGTGATCCTAACCACTCTGAAGAAATAAAAATGATCACAGGTTTGAGTAGTTAAAGACTTCACTATGGAGGTGCCTGTGCATATGCTGTGTGTATGTACGTAAGGTGGGATAAGCTTCTGTGGACTTTTCCTTACTTTGCATCTTCCCTTTTCTTTGGTTGACTAACTCTTGCTCGCTCATTTATCATCTCTCTTGAAGAATCTGTGATGGTGTCTCCACAGTACTCCTTTGGAGCATTTACTACAGCATTTAACATCATTTATTAAAATTCTTTGTATACCTATCTGTTTCCCGAAATAGAGTGTGAGCTATGTGGAGCCAGGATAGTATCTTATTGGTATTTCTAACACATATTGCAAAGTCAGGCACCATAACATGTTCAGTTACTGTTTGTAACTAAATTAGCAAGCAAACGTGCTCCAGTGGCAGTATTGCATGGTGGAGCTGGATAGCCTGGGTTCACAATCTGGCTCTGTAACTTTTTATTTGTGATATTAGGTAGGTCATTAACTTTCTGATGTCTCAATGTCCCAATCAGACAAAGAAGGATAATAATAATAGCTATCTCAAAGATTTGTGATGGGTGTTGAAAGAGTTAGATCACGTAGTGAACTTAGCACAGTGCCTGCAATTAAATAGTACCACTGCAATTATGTGTATCATTTTATCTACCATTCCAAAATAAAATGAACTCTTGGGAAGATACTCTTCAGAATGTTGGAAAGGGTATCTCCAATGAAGGAGAGTCAGATATTATTTTGAGATTGGAGTAATGAGTGCATATTGGTGCCAAATTAACAATGATCTACAAAATCAGAATGATCGTCACACCCACATTTTTGAGCAGGGTCTTGGCATTCGTGATTACCATAAGAGACTGAATGTGTTACTTTTGGTTCAAGCAAAACAAACCAAATGCATTACTTTTGGTTCAACCATAACTGATGAGAAAATCTAGTCATTTGAAATTTATATTGAAAAATTTTAAGAAATAAGACATTTTTGTTGTGATTATGGAGTCCATGATTTGTGTAAAAGATTGGTTTAGATACCATATGTTTTTACTAGAAATTTAATATTAAATTTAAATGTTACAGGAGATGGTTTTGAAATATGATAGGAACTGTGAGGAAGAGCCATAATAAAGTATTAACTTTTCCAAAAACTTAAAGGAAGCTCTTTATAATTGCCTCTTCTTATTTCAGGATTTGTCCATTAAGGGATTCTAGAAAGCTTTTGGATGTAATTGTAAAAAATATGTATGGTGGGTAGAATCATCCATGACCTGGAAGACTTACAGGGAAGAAAAGAAAATTGTAAGATGATTAAATGGTTAAGAACATTTAGCTTTCTAGAATCATGTCACTAAAAGAAATTTTCGAACAAGGTGCACTCGGGGAGAAATATCAGATGTGTGAATATATGATGCTACAGAAAGGTAAAAGCAAATAGCATTACATATATAAGTCTCTTTATAAATTACATGAAATTGCTTTGTAGTCTCACAAATATTCATAAAATGGGTATATTTTTACTGAGAACTCACTTGATATACTTCCTTTTTTTTTTTTTTTTTGAGACAGAGTCACACTTTGACACCCTTGGTAGAGTGCCATGGAATCAAAAATAGCTCACAGCAACCTCAAACTCTTGGGCTCAAAAGATCCTCTTCCTCAGCCTCTTGAGTAACTGGGACTGTAGACTCGTGCTACTATGCTTAGCTATTTTTTGGAGATGGGGTCTTGCTCTTGCTCAGGCTGGTCTTTAACTCTTGAGTTCAGGCAATCCACCTACCTCTGCATCCCAGAGTGCTGTGATTATAGGCGTGTCTGGCCTTTGAGACAGGGTCTTGCTCTCTTGCCCATGCTAGGATGCAGTGATTGTCATCACAGTTTACAGCAACCTCAGACTCCTGAGCTCAAATGATCCTCCTGCCTTAGCCTCCTAAGTAGCTGGGATACAGGAGTGCTCCACCATGCCTGGCTAATTTTTAATTTTTAGGAAAGAGGAGCAGAGGCTCAACTTTTGGGCTTAAGGAATCCTCCTGCTTCCACCTCCCAAAGTGCTAGGATGTCTGGTACTATTTGTAGGTGATTATAAGTGTGAGCCACCATGCCCAGTCCTTGAAGGGTTATTTACCAGTGATGTAAAGAATTTCACCTGAGGTGAGAAAATATACCAAGATCCCTGATATGGTAAATGTTAAGCTGAAAAATATATTTATTAAGTTAAGGGAACTTAAACTAAGATTAATGTAATAATTATGAGATTAAGATAACTAATATATTTAATGAGTTTTAAATAATCTTAACTTGACCCTCATGTGTAGATTTAAAAAGGGGGGCAGAGATCTTGCAACCTTTAGAGGCAGAATAATCCCAACTGTATAACTTATGACAGAAACTCTAATATTTCTGGCTGTCATTAATTGTTGATGCTTAATATACAAAAGCTTGAGAGTGGCTTAGTTACATTCCAATATGTTTTAATTCTTTTTTTTTTTGAGAGGGGGTAATTTTTAATTTAGTAGTTCCAGTTAAGCTGGAGACTTCAGATATTTTTTGTCTTTGGTTGTCAAAAGAGATTTTGTATATAAATAAATTTCCTGTACTATTTTAGTTCTAGACTGTGACTCTTGAGGTCAGAGGCCACCATAATTCTTCCTCACCAGAGTAGCTAATTTCAACTCTTGTTTATTTTTTGTTAGTGATGACTTCGGTTTATGGGTGTCACATTTTGGGGGATAATTATTGATTCTTGCATTTCTTCTCTTTCAGAGTCAAAATATTTCAAGTTTGATGACTAACTGCTTTGCAAACCTTTCCTTTTGACTCAGTTATTTCTTACACTGCCCACTATTCAACTCAACCACAGAATTTAGTCAAATATGTATGCAGGGTTATTAATAGGGAGTCAGAATCCTCCAGGTATGTTGGTCAAGGCAGGGGTGGAAGGGTAATAATTCCATATTCTGGCGTCTAGTAGAATATGTGTGTGAAGTGTTATTTTCCTGGTCCCTGGGGAATAATTTTCATGTGGGGATTCTTTCTCATGTTATCTATGACAAATAAAACATGATTTGATATTGTTGAGGAATTTTAATCATTTGAATTTAAACCATACTGTTGAGTAGAGTGTATTCTTTTAGAGCACAAACTTCTAAACAAACAAACAAACTCCCTGAAAGTAACAGGTTTTGTGGTGAGCTAAGTTTAGTAAATGCTCATTTTACCTCATTCTTGGTAAGGAACACGAGCATAGGAAAACCTCTGAAAATCTGTCCTGCCAAACAAAAATATTAAAAGCTTTGAGATTGTGTCAAGTTGTTCCACAAAACATCAATGTACCAATAGTTTTAGCTGTAGATTTCCCAAATGAATTTCAATGCAAAGCTCTTTATTAAAATGTATTTAAATTTTTTTCCACAAAACATTTTTATTGTGTTTGTTTACGTATTTTTTCAATGAGTGTGCTGGAGTCCCTGCCATGCCAATACTTGAGAATGCTGTGTGTTTTGCTTATGAGCCAATAAGCTGAAAGTGTTCACCAAGTGTCCCCTGATGATATTTTTACTTGCCTGCTCCCTTATATTTGATGACCTTGGAAAAACTTCTCTTTAAAGAGTTAGTTAATGCTCTGTTTGTGCTGAGTACACATGCCTGGGGTGCATACCTACACAAAGAACACAAAGTGTCCAAACAAATGTGGGACATGAGAGCAAGAAAGTCTTCATATTTGTCACCATTTGAAACAGTCATGTATCTTTCAAAATTTTTCCAGCTATAGGAAAGAAATCCTCCAAGCAAAGGAAAAATAATGCTAGTCGTACAGCTTCTGGATTATTTGGATTGTTGCCTTTTACAATACTAAAACAAAATAAAAAATTCCACTAACAAGTTGATATCTTTCTAAGAAAAAACGATGCATTATAAATTGAGGATTATAAATCATCTGCTACTTTGGTTGAAGTGTGTATACACAATTAATACACACATTAATCCTGGGAAACGTTTGGTATCCTTTTGCATTGCTACCTGTATTTCCTGAGGTTGGTTTAGTTGGGAAGGTATCAATGATTATTAGTACTTTTCATATTTTAGATTTAGTTTATAGTTTCTGCAAAGATAACATTTTTACATATAATCATCTGCTTTTGGCAGATATTTTAGAATTCAAATAGAAAGGGAAGAAAGATAAAGAAGACAACCATGTGAGGTTAATGATACGTATAGAGAGGTAAATCTTGGGCGCTGATAAAGTTGATCCAGGGTCATGGTTTGTCCACCACGAAGTCCCTGAAAAATATGATAAGAGTTATCACAATGTGAAATTAATTAAAAAGTTGGTTTTTGTACTTTAAACATAATACATGGTTATGACAGGAATGAAAATCTTCTGATGGAAAAAATATGTATAATTCTTTATTGAGAGATAACCACTCTTAATGTTTTAGCATATTGCCTTCCAGTCTTTTTTCTATGTCTATTGCTTACTTGATTTCTGTGTTTTTTTCTTATGTTATGATATGTCTATAACCTACAAGTTTTTTTTTGCATTTTCATGTTACTTAGAACATAAACTTTCCCTCATTTTATCCTAAACTCATAAACATCACTCTTCATGATTCCATAATGTTCAAGTGGGCATGCAAATAATTAAGCAAATTATGTCTTTCCAAACAGAAATACATTATTTATATGTAAATATGTAATATTTAGTTTACTATGACATAAATATGTATATATAAAGTTTTTTTATATCTTGGTTTTGTAGAAGCAGTTTACTAGGGAAAAAAAATGCCTATAAACAGAGCTGGAGCTTTCCTGGGGGTAAATAAATTGGGCAGGGCAAGTGAACGCTTGCAGATCAGCAAGCTGCTTTCACTACTAAATGTTTGCTAGTGTTCCAAGGCTAATCTCAATGCTCATTTACTGCCATGTATTTTTCAGCTGCACTGTTACTCCACAGACTATTTGATTTTATCTTCCTCCCCAAAGAAGGGCTCTTGTCTTTAATTTCACTTCCCTAGTGTCTATCCCTGTGCTTATAGGTATAGTCCTTTTCTCTTGAGTAAATGAATAAGGAAATGGTTGAACAGAACTCTTTTTTCCTTTCTCCAAGCAGGTAGAATTCAGACTCAAATTTGTGCAGGACAGTTACTTTAACATTCCCTAATTTGTAGTCATCACAGCCTCTTCATAGATTTTGCTTGTCTCTCTTCCCCCTCCCCAGGAAGAGATTTGGACATAATTTCTCAAAAACTACAGACGAGATTGGTGGAAGATTATGTCTGTGGGGAGGTTGGGGGTTGGAAAGATCAGTATGAATACCCTCCCTCTATCATTTCAAATGACTTTTACTTTTTTGAGGGACTAGCCTCTTAAAAATATCACTTTTGTTTTATTTGTTACGTTAGATTTCTATTTCACCTTGCCTTAAAAACAATAAATGCGCTAAGAAGAATTACTAAACATTATACAGTGATGGGTGGGAGACTGATTTTAGCATGAGATCGATTTAATGATGTAAACTAAAGAAAGAAGGTCTGGCGTGGTGATCTGGTGTGTGTGTGTGTGAATTATTCAGAATTGCAGAAAAAGGTGTACTGGGGGGGTAAGTGTGGATTTGGACATCTCTAAGCCATTGCTTTCCTTTTTTAGTACAGATGTTTGAAAATACTAAAGGTGGCTCAGCCCCTGTGACTCAACGAGCTAAGGCACCAGCCACGTATACCTGAGCTGGTGGGTTCGAATCCAGCCCGGGCCCGCCAAACAACAATGACGCCTGCAACCAAAAAATGGCCGGCGTTGTGGCGGGCGCCTGTAGTCCCAGCTACTTGGGAGGCAGAGGCAGGAGACTCACTTGAGCCCAGAAGTTGGAGGTTGCTGTGAGCTGTGATGCCACATCACTCTACCCAGGGTTACAGCTTGAGGCTCTGTGTCCAAAAAAAAAAAAAAAATACTAAAGGCTGTCCTATGTGTGAAGCTGGCAAAAACAGTGAAGTCCTGTGTTTGATTAGCACTAGGGGCGTTCAGCTTGTTCTGACCCCCTGGGATAGAGCTGGGTCACCGCTGTGGATAAGGGTGGGTGAAAAGTGGCAGCTGTTGAGGCAAATAAGAAAGAAAATGGTTTGCTTAATTATTTCACTTCCTCTTTTCAGTTCAGTTTTTATTTTTCTTTCTAAGAGTAAGTCATTTCTAACAATGCACTCACAGTTTTTTCTTAAAATCCCAATTTAATTAGATATTCTGAGAGGTTAGGCAAATTAAGGCCGCGCCTTTTGATAAATTGGTAAAGCCAATATTCCAGCAGTGAAATCTGCTTCTGGCGGCAGCAGCGCCCTGGTCTTGGTAGAGCTCTAATGCTCTAGGAAGGAATTTTAAGTATTCAGTTAGGATTCTCTTTCCTGAAGTCTTCCAACTTGCCCACCCCCAGAAGTTAGTGACCGCATAACAAGCTGGTCGATAAGGGCACCTAACTATAGCTTGTGAAGGCATAGAGGAAAGTTATGTTAATACGTAAATTTTCCAGCTGCCCCTTAGCCAAGAAGTTGTGCATGACTCCAAGGAAAGATTTCCAGAAGTCTTGCTCTTGGGCAAAAGGGCAAGTGATTTACTCACCCTTCCAAGTCTTCTCTTTCAATCTCCTCCATCCTTTGCTTGGGTATCTCGGACTGTGCTCTCACCTAATTGAAACTAATCCCCAGTAGGGTGTGAGTTGATGGCTTTAGGGTGGTACCACCACCAAGAGTATTTGCATTTTAATGAAAGGTTTTAAAAGAACTTAAAGCTTCAAGAAGGAAAGCAATAAATCTCTATTGGTGGAATTTGAGGCAATGTGATAGATCGGGCAGGAGATATCTGTGGTGAAAGGAGCCCACTGGGTCTATTCTAATCACAGCGTGAATTAAAGTGTTCCTACTTAGTAGCCTGTAGCCTGCCTTCTACTTCCAGAGTGAGGGCTGTTGGGACAACTCCTGTGGCCAGAATAATAAAGCACTCCTAAATAGTTTCATTTTCTTTAAAAGCAGAACGAATTAAAGGGCTAAACATTTCAACTCTTTTAACTTTTTCTTTCTCTACGGCATCATTTTCTTTCCTTTTACTTTCTCTGCGACTTCTTGCTTTACATCTCCCAAAGCCTCTGTTCTCATTCTCTGGGCTTGAGATTTATATTTAACATTATGTTTATACTTAGGGTTCCAAACATTTTTTATGTCTTACTTTTCATTTCCTGGAAACTTCATGACCACTGGAATTGATGAGGTAGGGTACTTAAGGAATTTGGGGGAAATGGTTTTATAAATAAGGTTAAGATTTATTTCAATAGATAGAGGTGAACCAGACACTGAGCTGTGTTCAAGGGACACAGAGACATATTTTATGTACTTTCTGCCAAGCAGTCTTGGGAGTAAAACAAATAGGAAGATACCTGGAGTCAGTGCAGAAACAACTATGAGAGAGCTGTTCGCCATAGGCTCTCAGGGCATGGCAAAAAATATTAATTAGAATTGGTTAGGAAGTAGTAGATTGAGGTCAAATCAGGTTTAGCCAGGTAAAATGGGGATGAAGTTGGGATGGTGTAGAGAAGAGATTTGTTCACTAAGAAGGCATCTCCTATAAAGGTAGCATTATAGGAACAAAACACCACAGGAAACTGTTAAGAAATTCAGTAGGGCCAAATATAAGCCAGGAATGTGGACGTAAAAGGGTAAATTGGAAAACAAGGCAGAGGTAAGTATTGGGTGCCCCTGGCGCCATGGTAAGAACTGTGAAACCAATGGGAAACCATTGATATTTTTAAGTGAATGGAAACATGCTCAAATTTCCTTTTTATAGAAATTGTTCTGGAATTAGTATGGAGAGTTGGAAGCTCTGGAATGAGACAAAATTGGAAGTTAGGTCTTGGAAAAAGTTTGGAGAGCTGGGGCAGTAGATCAAATAAGAAAGCAGGGATCGATCTGGAAGGTAGGAGTAGACATATAAGAGAGAAAGTAGAAAGACTTCATGGGGGTGATATTTAAGTATGCAAGATAAGGAAAAAACAGATCTGAGACCTAGACTTGTGGCTTGGTTAATTAGATGCCATTTTGCTAAACCAGGAAAAGCAAAATAGGCTTTTATGGGACAGATGCTGAGTTCAGATTTGGACTCGTAATTTGGAGTCTTAGATTACGATAGAGCATCCAAGCACAGATTTCTGGTAGGTAAGCATTAATCTACCTGAATCCCAGGAGAAAGATCTGGGCCCTAGGTGTATATTTATTTAGCCCTCAGGCCTGATCATCAAGTGATGGTGACAGAAAATATCAATCGGGAAGAATGGAAACTACCAGAGGGCTGTTGATTGAATGTAGGCAAATAACAGGAGTTAAAAGCCAATGAAGCATGAGGAACAGTAATGAAGAAAAAGAAACAGTAACTAGAGAAATACTTCAGCGCTATAATGTGGACAGTGTCCCTACTGGTTAACAAAATGCAGAGCAACAAGTTCCTTCTTGTTCTAGAGTCCTCCAGGATTTGGCTCCAGACAAGGATTCTGATGGTGTCAATCTATGCTCCTCTTCTTATTTCACTTGTGTAAACTCATTTGAAACAATCTAGATAGTCACACATCTTTACATTTTCTTTTCATTCTCTTTGGAGTGTACTTTCTTCTGCACATCTCACTCAACCTTCAGAATTCTCTTCTCATGATCCCATAGCCATCTTTTTTCCCACAAAATGGGAGTGTCATCATCCATCCCAACTTCCAATTAGTATTTGGATTACAACTTTCTTATGGAAATTAGCACATTGTAGTTTGCATCATAGTTGTTTATGCACCAGACTTTCCCACTGAGCATGAGTACAAACTTTGGAAGATTAAGAACCCATTCTCTGGCTTGGCTCCCGTAACTCAGTGGTTAGGACGCCAGCCACATGCACCGGGGCTGGTGGGTTCGAAACCAGCCCAACCAGACCTCCTAAACAACAATAACAATAACAAAAAAATAGCTGAGCATTGTGGCAGGCATCTGTAAGTCCCAGCTACTTGGGAGGCTAAGGCAAGAGAATTGCCTTAGCCCAAGAGTTTGAGCTGTGATGCCATGGCACTCTACCCAGGGTGACAAAGTGAGACCCTGTCTCAAAAACAAAAAAAAAAACCAAAAAAATGGCAGTTAATAATTACAGTGGAACCCCCATAGTTAATCATCTCCCCACATAGACCACTTGCTTACCTTGACCTGATTTTCATAGACCAGACATGTACCACATGCACCTATGGGTGCAGTCAGTAGGCCTAGTTCCTTGTGTTGACCTCCTCTCCATGTTGATCCGTTTATTACAGTTCTTTGGGTGGTCAGCTTACGGAGCTTCTGCTGTATTTGTTCAATGACTCTCTCTCTCTGTGTATATATATGTGTGTGTGTGTTACACACATATATACATACATATATAAATATATATATACATATATATGTAATATATTACTTACCAAAATAAAAGAGATCAGATCTTTTGATTTCTGATGAGTCTAGACAAACATGGAAATGCTTACTTATGAGAATCTATAAGGTGGTTTAGATATATTTATCTCTAGGCACATATTGGCTAGATAAATGATGGAAGAACATTTCATAAAAGCATATTTAATAACACAAAGGCAAAAAGTGGAAACCCAATGCTAAGAATTTATTTCAAACATTTTAATATTATATTATTAGTGTTATTTTCATACAAGGATAGTGAATACTATCTCCTCTTAATTTCTGCTTTTATAATTTTAATAATTATTCTTGTACAATAGGCATGTAGAGCGCAACTACTGCTAAAATTGAAAGTATTTTCATTTATCTTGAAGGCAGATGTAAGAAGCTATTTGCCAGTTTCTCAATAATGTCCTACAAATAGTCATAGCCTTTCCAATATATTTTAGAATATTAAAAGTAGGCAACTTAGTGGGGGGGGGTTCACTTAAATAGAATAAGGGTTAAATGATAACTTGACTTATCTTTTAAATGACAAAAAATAAAGAAATTGCAAGACCTTTTCACACATTAGATATGTATTGTCATTTATCATCTAGATATCTGGCTAGCAGTGCGAAGTAATAAAACATATCATCGAAAAATGTGCTATAGGTCTGAATCATTCTTTCATTCCACCTCCCAGCTAACTGTAGTATTAAATCAAACAAGCAGAACATTTCCTTAGGCAGCCATTGCCTTTTAATTTCCTGAAGAACCTTAAAATATCATTCATTACAAGTACTACACATATTTGGTTTTTAAAAGTCTCATAAATCAATAGCAGGCTGACTGTAATAATTATTACAAGTTAGTGCATAATTTTCGTGCTGAAGGCTGCATGCAGAACTTTAGCATATGCAAACGAGGCAATTCAAACTGTGTATAGATATTAATATGAAGAAGCAGGTAACGAGGTGCAGGCTATGAATTATGCATCAGGAGTGGCTGATCTTCAATGAGGAAAATGAATTCAGCATGTAATCTAATTAGTGATGGAAGTCTATTACATCTAACTGCAAAAGCAACCGTCCTTGAAACAAATTTATTTACAGTCCATGTTACCACTTGAAACAACTTTGAAATGATGTGTAAGACAACAGCTTAATTGTAAAAATTTTTTGTTTGTTTGTTTCAGTTCTAGACCTGGAAGGCCTCCTAAGAGAACTCAAAGTGTCACCTCCCCTGAGGGCTCTCACATCATGCCACACTCTGTCCCTGGCCTCATGTCTCCTGGAATAATTCCCCCAACAGGTAAGCGTACTATTTATTTATGCCAAAAATATAGCCAGCCAATGGCAGAGCTTTTACATACACCCATAGTTATGTTGATGCTTATACACATCAACTCTATTTTCTAAACCCTAAAATAATATTGCTAGTGAGAGTCCATTTCCAAGCCTTGCTACGATTACTGCCATTTTTTTATTTAAAAGAAAATGAAAGACAATTAATTGAGCACAATGCTAGAAATTATTTTAATTGATCTTCCCACAGACAGCAAACAGCAAGTTATTATCCTTGTTTTCTTATTAAAATATTGAAGTTCAGAGAAAATGAGTGACTTTCTCAAGGTCAATAAACTGGTCATTGTCAGTGGTCATTCAAACCCAGGACTCTGGATTTGCTTGTGGGTTCTCATTCAATAAAAACTCAAATGGGTAGACATGCATTTAAACAACAAAAAGTAACTGTGTCAAACAGAAATAGTTCCTGATTTTTCTCAAAGTGATGCATTTCTTTTAGAACCAGTTGAAGGTTTTTGACAACATGTAAGTAAAAGAATGTTTTTTTTCTATAGTTTTGACCGCGTAAGTTTCATACCATGATCAGTTCTAATCACACACTGCAGCAAAAATAACTCATTTGATTTCCACCTCCTAGATATGCCCACTAATTCTTTTTTTAACATAAACGTATATTTGCCCATCTTTGATGTTTCATTAGGAAATGAACCATAGCCAGGGGCAAGATAAGATAATGAAGATATTATTATATAACAGGTAATATTTATATTCTTGTTTTCATGGAAGTTTATTGAGGAGATACACATATAAATGTTGTGTAAAACACCTGGTACAATAAAAATTATCTGGCAAGATGGGAACAGAGTTTTCCTTTTTTCTCTGAATTTCTGTTTCAATATTTTCTTTTTTTTTTTGTAACTTTTGCTTTCTGTGTGCTCTAATATAATCATAGGTGGTCTGATTTCACATTCTGTATTTGGGTAAAATTTCCCTCAAGTTAATGACTGTCTCTAACTTGCCTTTATTTTTACAGCAATGACTGAACAGCTTATTCACCTTTGTGGGTACTTATCATACTTCTGCTAAATTGAATTTTAAGCTATTTCAGCTATTTGTTCATGTTATGAATTTTTTTATCAATACACCAAAATTTCTTAATAATAAATAATTGAAATTCTCGTGGAGATTTGTATTTTTGTGCTAATTTTGTGCACAGAAAACTGAGATATAGAAAAATGAAATTAATAGCTGAAAATGAATCATTTGCAAGTCAGGTATCATATCAGCACTTCTATGGGTCTAGTTACATTTCTCAAGAAATGGAATCTTAGTGCCTCCTATTCTAATTCTGAATTAGGGATTTGTAAAAAAATGTAGTACTTTCTTACAATTTGATAGTTTATATTTTAACCAAATGAAATGATACCATCCTATTTTAAAATATGCCTTCTTGGAACTACATAGGAAAATCTTTTGTATAATGTATTAAAATTTTAACTTTTCATATGTTTCATGATTGAAAGACTTGAGTTTGATAAAAGGAAGGCCTAAGAGTCTTCGTGACATCATCAACCCCTCAATGAACTGCTGTTTGGAGTCTTTTTTTTTTTATAATAACCATTTTAATAATCCTGTCTCTATATTTGGTAAGCTTATATTGACTATCAATTGTTACTTAATCATGGTAAATTTAAGGGCAAAATGTATCCTATATTTTATTCATATTAAAAGAGGGAAGATCTGGTTCCAAATAGTCTGCCAATATTTAATTTTTCAAGGTGAGGGCTATAAATAATTCATTACCAAAGCAATGATTAAGTGCGATGATGCCGTAAAAATCTGCATATAGTCACACCTCACCTAATCTGCATATAGAAACACCATCAAGTAATTTGGGACCAAGTTTCTAAATAAAGTTCATATCCCAGACCCCAAATCACCATGTTAAGTCATTTTTGAAAGATGGCTTCCTGAGATACAGGACACACTTTCCTGGCTTGGTGAACAGAGTCACTGAAGACAGTTTCGATTTGACTCATCACTCTGGTCATTCGGTTTTGAAGTAAGACCATTTTATATATTTCAGTTGTTCTGCCTTGTTCTGGTATGTTCCCTTTTTTTTTTAAAACATTTTTTTCTTTCTCATGTGGTTTGAACCCACACATCAGGAACTTCTGTTAGCATTACTTGAAAGAAGAGCATAAGTGGTCACTTTCTAGGGAAGAAGGAGGAAACAGAGGCTCAGAATGAGAAGGACCAGACTAGAATGAGGATGGTAGCTCACTGTTCTTTGCACCCCTGGATGTGGCTCTAAAACGGGGCACGTGGGCTCACTACTGCCTGCTTCATGGATGTTCCACTTTTAGACATTGGTCCAAAGATTTGAGCTTGCCAGAAGTTGGACTGTTTCACATGAATGGGCGTTGCCTTAGTATTTTCAATATGATTCCTCTTTTAACATAAACTAGTTCTAGATGCAGAAGTTTAGATTTCAAGGAATACAGAATAATATCTTAGTATATTGGAGAACATCAATTACTGGGTTAAAATACCAACAGGATTTCTAATGATCCCTAAAGAAATCTTACAGTTATCAAGGAGAAGAACACATTTCTCCCAGGAAGTAGTGTATTGGGAAAATATGATTTAATGTGAATATATAGGCTTTTATATACCAGAACTTTATTTATATTTACTGCTTTCTTTAAAAAATGCTATTTTTATTTCCTTCTGAGATTGGGAAGTGAGCTGTTTGTTTTCAAGCTGAATAATTATGTTATTTATCTATATTGTTGATATTAAGCACATTAGTTTGATAAAATTTCTACTGTTTTTAACCTGTGAGTTGAATTCTTAAAATTTGATTCCACAAGCAAAAGAAAGAGGGAAAATAAACAAACTTCAAAATAAAGAAGAAAAGAAATAGCAAACAAAAATTCTCCCTAACCCCAAGTCTGGTCTAAGATTTTAATAGTAGCCTATCTATGAATATTGACTTATACTTTTGTATTCCAAGTAGTAACATTTGAAAAGAATAAAAAGTTGCAAATTTACTTTCAAACTTGCCTAACTTAGTCCTGTAAATATAACATTGATTAAGTTAGCCAAATTTATAAATATTCATTGATTTGTTCCAATTCATTTCCTTAATTTTTCTTTTCAACAATTGAACGTTTTAGTTAAATGATAACGTTCTCTGGAAGCATCTGTTTTCTTGGGAAATAAAAACTATCTTTAAATAGTTTTATTTCTAATTGTGTCTTTTTCCATGTCTAAGACTATGCAATTAGGTTATCTATAATTAAAAATCAACAAAAGCAAAGGCAAAACAAAATAATAATCTTTGTGCTTGCTTGTGGAGTTTTTGTTTGTTATTTTGGTTGCTTAAATGGGCATATAAAAAAATCTTAGGAGGGGATGTGGGCAGATGGTGATAATTTTCAAAAGTTATGGTTGTCACCAGATGCCATAGCAACTAGAATTTGAAGTTAGTGAAAGAAAGAAAGTTCTTTGTAGAGTCACACAGGCAATACCTCCCGCAGTGGTCACTACATTTATTTTGACTAAGCACTTGTCATAAATCATTTTTGATAATAAATACCAGTTTGGAATCAAATCATCCTAGCAACGGAGTTGCAATAACATTCGTACTTTTTTATAGTACCATGTATATTTTACAATTAAGAAAAGGGTTATTTAGGAATTCAAAATACTCCTCTCTTTGCCAAGAGTGCAATTTGCATAGTTTTTTTTGGCCAACTTTCTGATTTTATCTTTAAGTCAGAATGCAAACTGGTGTTGAAATGCAAGTATCATATAAGTATTAAGGAGTAACTTACTGTATTCCAAATATTTGCGTTTGACATTAGAAGTTATCCAATAACTAGTTTTTAAAAATATACTCAACGTAAATGAGTAAATCATTTATAGTTTGCTTCTTGGATGTATCTTTTCTCTCACTGTGACCTTGTAGACACCTAACCAGTATGCATTTGGAATAAAGAAAGGAATAATACATACATATACTATGTTTAAAAGTTAAGAAATTACACATTAAAAATTTGTCCTTTTGGAAAAAAATACTGAACTAGGGCAATAGTAATCTAGAGTTAATGCCATTGAGACATTCTTACCTTTAAAAAAGTTTCAATAATAGTGTTCTTATATTGGTTTCTAATTCAAAAACACGTTTTCAAACTTTATCTTCTTAGTTGTTCCTGCTAGATGTTAATCTTCAGCAGCTACATGGAAACTACCTCTTTTGTAATATCAGCATTTGCAGGAGCTTAAATGCATTAAACATTTCAGCTTCTCAGGAGAAAATTTACAGTGTGAATCTGTGCCTTGTATGTGTTGAGAAGTTTATTATAATAAATGCATTGTATTCCATCGGGAGATTCACAAGAAAGGGTAACAGGGAAATGCATAAGTAAAACAGCCACCAATGGATTCATTGTCTTCACTAATAAATTAAACATAACCATCTACTGAATGCCTTCCTCAAAGAATAAATATGATATCAACAATTTAAACTATTGACATTTGTGTAGTACATGTATGTATTATTTTTATATATTTGTATATAGAGGGGACATTAGTGAAGTTTTATTCCTGGGCATTTTGAAGATAACACATTTTTTAACTATTTAATACATGTTCCACTGTATTTTTTCTTGAAGATAAAATAAAGTCTTATGTTTTCTTTCTTTCCTTTTTTTTCCCCTTTGGAAAGCCAGCCTAAACACTAGACTTCATGCCATTGATTTAGTTTTAAGGCTTATATTGAGAACCCCATTAGTTTCCTGTGGCTGCTATAACAAATTACCACAAGCTGGGTGGCAAAACCGCAGAAATTTGTTCTCTTGCAGTTCTGCAGGCTAGAAGGCTAAAACCAGCCTCCGTGGGCTGAAATCATGGTGTTAACAGGGCAGCTCTCCCTCCTGGAGGCTGGGGGGGGGGAGAAAGCCATTCCTTGACTCTTCGTGGTGGCTGCTGGCCCTTCTCGGTTTATAGCCACAGTGCTTCAATTTCTGTCTCCCTGGTCATGTCACCTTCTGTGTGTGTGTGTGTGCAAAATCTCCCTCTGCCTCTCCTTTATAGGGACACTTGTGTTTGAATTTGGGGTATGTTATATGATCCAGGATAACCTCCCCAAATTTGGGGTATGTTATATGATCCAGGATAACCTCCCCACCTTGAGATCCTTAATGTAATTGTAACTGCAAAGACTCTTTGTCCATATAAAGTAGCATTCACGTGTTCCCTGGGTTAGAGAATGCTCAGTCTACCACGCCCAGAAAGTCACTAGGCGTCGTGAGACGTACAAGGGTGGGGTGGCAAATGTTCATACACACGTCACCTCTGGGAGATTTTGGTCAGTTTATTGACTGTGGTGTCTCGGTGTGTACAATATTACCTGGAGCAGGGCAGATATCCAAAATAAATACTTGCTCAGTTAATGTGGCTTATAAATGTTTAGTAAAGGATTTCTGAGAAGAATTATTACTCCTCACAGTTACAAATTTAAGTACTGGTGTGTTAATGCGACTTCTCAAATCCCGCCAGGTACAGATAAGATCCATATTAAAGATTCAGAGTCCAGAGGCTAACAGAGGTATACTCAGTATGGAGAGGGAATTATTTATTGGTTTGTTTATAGGTGATGATGGCCACACATAAGCATTATCATCAATAATATATTGACGGAATTTATATATCTACATTGATGTTCTGGAGAAGCCATATCTATAGCAATAACATGGCACCATAGAACATCCTTTTCTTTACAATTCCTGTATATACCAATACACAGCACTATATTTGCACCATATTATATAATTGCTGAGGGTGCAAATTCTCATTAATCCCCCCAATATCTTGATATGGAACTAATTTAATGTGTACATGAATAAAATGTAGTGCTGAATTTTAATAAATGTAAATAAAACTCTTCATGAGGATCTATATAATAAATATATTGACTTTTTCCCAAATACCTTATAGTATACCTTATAATCATGTAGTTCATTAAATCATAATATGCCCATGGTCTGTTTTAGCATAGAAATTTATAAAAGTCTTTTCTTCTATGCTCTTAGAGCAAAGATCTGTTATTTTTAGATTTAATTAAATAACCACATATTACCAGACTTCTGGACAGGCCTCTCATCTACTTAATTTAGATGAAAATTACCATCCTTTCTTCCTTAATTTATTTCTCTCTTCCAAGTTTCTATTGAATTCTGGATCTCTTATGCCTACACTGGACTGTACTAAGAATTATAATCTGCTTACACTCCTCTCTCGGTAGATTTGCAGTAATGAAGTTGCTAAACTTCTTAATTGACTACTTGCAAGGCATTATTCACTTTCTTCTTAGTAACATGATGCCTCTTTGACGAGAGATGTTTATTTACATTAAGAAACGCAAATCAAATTTTCAGTCAACTTTTGATCATGACTGTGCGTGTTGTACAGATTAGTTGGAGCTTTGTAGATGATCTGTTTACTTGCTAACTTCGAACGCAGGATTCTAATCCCTTGGTTATATGTATGTTATATCACCTGTTGTCTTTTATCGATTTGTCATTTCTTGCCCAGTAGGAGGTGCTACTACTATTCTAGGCCCTCCTTGACCCAAAGAGGGAAGAAATAGAAATATTGTTTCTTGCAAAACAACTGATTTGGCTATAGATAAATTACGAATATTCCTAGAAAATGTAGCACAAAAATTATGCAAAACAATATAAATAGTAGTATTTGTAGTCTCTTTGATAGACTTTTTTCGTAGAGGCTAACCTCAAAGCTTCAACACTTGCCCTTGATAATGTGCTCTAGAGATGTTATTAAGGATATAACCATCCCATATTAGAATTTCTTTTTGTTTCCTCTATACTTTTGGGGAACAAGTTTTTTTTGGGGGGGGGGTTTGAGATAGAGTCTTAACATGTTGCCCTTGGTAGAGTGCTGTGGCATCAAGCTCTCAGCAACCTCAAATTCTTGGGCTTCAGCAATTCTCTTGCCTCAGCCTCCCAACTAGCTGGGACTAATAGGCGCCCACCACAATACCAGGCTATTTTTTGGTTGTAGTTGTTATTGTTGGTTGGCAGGCCTGGACTGGATTCGAATTGTCACCCTCTGTGTATTTGGCTGGCCCTCTAGCTGCTGAGCTAGCACTGAGCCTGGGGACAAGTTTTACAACTTTACTCTTCTTTTGTAAAAAAGTAAAATTGCTAGTTGCAAGGGTTGATAGGACCATAAATTTCTGGAGAAATTGGAAAACCCAGATAGATCACAGTATTTTTATGAAACCTTTCATTTTGTGTCCTAAAACATACATTGTCCCAGTCATGAATGAACTGAAGGCTTGATTAAGGACATTCTGCATGAACTACAAGGAAGGATTTCATTTGGCTTTGTAATGCTGTCAACCAACATGGTGGCAGAATTTCAGAAAGAGCTAATATAATCCTAAACTTAATGGAGTAAGCCATTAAGTAGGAACTTAAAGTGAGGAGAAAAAGAAACTACAATACTATTTCACTCAGCAGTTAGATCACATCTGAAATATTATGTTCAGACATGACAATGTCTGACAATGTTTAGTAGGATATTGACGGACTGTGAGCATTAACAGAACAGTCTAGGTATAAGAATTTGGAAATAATGGTTAGACTTAGGAACCCTTAGAGAAAGTCTGAAAGAGGATGACAGAGTAGAACCATACTGTGGTCTTCTGAGGACAGAAATCTAATTCATTGATTACGGAGAGATCTGCTTTGGCTTCTATAAGAAAGAGCCTTGCTGTGTGGAGAGCTGTCTAAAATTGGAATGTATTACTAATAAAACCTTAATTTTTCCTTCTGACAGAAATGTTCAAGGGGAAAATGGAATGAAAAGTTGTTAACCATAGTTTTTATGTTTAATTTTTTCACAGGCTATGCTGTGTATGTTACAAAATAGTAATAATCTGAAAACATTTTTTCTCTCTTACTGACCATCAGCCATCCATTTCCCCCACAAGTAAACACCGTTGTTAGGAAGTTTGGTAGTAATTTTTGAGATAGATTTGGGAAAGCCATCATGTTTCCTTCTAATTATAAACTTTGATGATTCTATTTCATTTTACTCTGAATTTTTCTTTTACACTTCACATGGTACTTTTCTAGTTAAAGGTATCCATTATTCACAGTTTTATGTTCTCACATTTGCTCATAAATTTTAATAGTAAGAAAAATTTACTTTTGAGCTGAAAGCTTCATATTTTTAGCAATCATAGCTTTGTTTGTTTTTTTTTTTTTGTGAGACAGAGTCTCACTTTATCGCCCTGGGTAGAGTGTCGTGGCGTCACACTGCTCACAGCAACCTCCAGCTCTTGGGCT
>CAUYON010024739.1:0-12687 GCA_963573935.1 Arctocebus calabarensis | reverse complement strand
GGGCACGATTCATATACATTCAGAAATATTTTGATCATACTGTTACAGATATCCTTCATGGCATTTCCTTGATCACTATATAAAGACATTAATACTCTACCTTTAATAAGTTTCGCCAGTACCCTGCTAAGATGCACCTTTTTGTTTTTTTTTTTGTAGAGACAGAGTCTCACTTTATCACCCTCAGTAGAGTGCTGTAGAATCACAGCTCACAGCAACCTCCAACTCCTGGGCTTAGGCGATTCTCCTGCCTCAGCCTCCTGAGCAACTGAGACTACAGGTGCCCACCACAATGCCCAGCTATTTTTTTAATGCAGTTTGGCCGAGGCCGGGTTTGAACCCGCCACCCTCGGTATATGGGGGTGAGCCACAGGCGCCGCCCTATGCATTCCTCTTTTTAAATGATAAGTGTTTCTCCTTCTGCTCCAGCAGAAAGACCTAAGTTTAATGAGCCTCCCCCTTGAATCTCAACAAGCCTTACAAAATGAGAAATGAAAGTATGACAAGGAGCATTCCTCTTCTGTTTCAGATGAAAACCTGGATCCCTCTGAGCTATTGGCCATGGCTGGACTTCATGTCTCCTCTCTGTCTAAGCATGCGACATTTTGCCCACCACCTAAGTCCCCCTTTTTCTAAACCTTTATCACTGCCACCTCCTTTTGTTATGCCAGAACAGACTTCCAAGTTGCCTTTGCAATTGACCTTGGAACAAGCTCCTGCACAAGGAGATTCTTTAAATGGCTTTTCTTGTTTTCCAATTTTTGGGGGGGCATTTTATAAATTTAATTGCAAGAAATTCTACTAATACAAATCCAAAAACAACTTTAAAAGCAAATTTATGATGAATACACTTTAATGAGTTAGCATGGTTGATAATTCTTAACAAATCAAAATTCAGCAACACTGGTCTGAAGTTTGTGCTTCCTGGGAGATAGACTTTGTTCTCAGAAAGCACAGAGAGGTTCTGCAAATGAACCCCTTCAGGGATCCAGTCTTCAGAATAGTCATTTCGTCCTGTATATAATTGATGCAGAAGTTGCTGAATCTTTTGCTATTTTATAAACTTGATATCTCATTAACCTATTGGCATCCTCATGCCTATATATACCCTAGTATACTGGCAGCTACACAACAGGTCATTGTTGAAGCAGGCAAAGAATAATTCCCAGTACAATATGAATCACTACTCACAACATGCCTTGGCCAAAGTTCTTTGACTGAAGAAACTGTGTTTCCAACAAAGTAAAAATGAGAAACTTGGTTTTCCCCAGGACCTATTTCCCTCTCTATGAAATTTTATGCCTTATCAAAGCATCTCACATTGGTTCTATCTGATTCTTTGTCCACAGACGACTATCATCAGACATTCCACACAAAAGGCACAAAATAAAAAAGACAGTTTCTATCCACAAAATATAGTATCTAGTTAACTTACAACCTACTACTGTCTATTCATTGTTTGCTAGAAATGTTACTACAGAGATGTCTCTAATCATGACAGCTATTTGACTGAGAGATAAAGTTATCCCAATTCTTTTTTTTTTGTTTGTTTGTTTTTGAGACAGAGCCTCAAGCTGTCACCTTGGGCAGAGTGCTGTGACATCACAGCTCACAGCAACCTCCAATTCCTGGGCTCAAGCGAGTCTCCTGCCTCCGCCTCTCAAGTCTCTGGGAATACAAGCGCCCACCACAATGCCCGGCCATTTTTTGGTTGCAGCCATCATTGGTGTTTGGCGGGCCTGGGCTGGATTCGAACCTTACAGCCACAGGCGCCGAGCCAAATTATCCGAATTTATAGGCTAGAAAACTGAGGCTTCATGTGCTTCACGACGTTCACAAATATCTCCGTTATTCACCTGCAAGCCTAAACTATCTACCACAAACAAATCTATATCATTATCACTACAGTGTCTACAAAATGCACTTAACCCTTGAGAAGGGTCAGCGTTCTCATCTGCCATTCTTCCATGACAGGTTTCTCTGTCGCTGCTTAGTACATGGGACAGGTCAGTTTCGAATCCTCCCTTTCTGATCCCCAACTTCAGATGCAATCAAAACAGAAGATGTGCCCACAAGACAAGGAGATGGGATTGGTGAAGAAATGCAGACAAGCTGAGCAGGTCCCCTCTGCGTATAGACTTTTGGCCATGGTCCCCGGGGGTCATTCCTTGACAAGCAACTGAGCTGAAATGATGCTTTATCTGCTTCTTGGGCATTCTTAGAAATCTTCAATACACAATCTGATCCTCAATATCAGAACGAAGGTGTCTGCAGACTTCCAGATGACGTGTTGGCTGGGACCAAAGCTTCTCCTTCTTGTTTTCCAATTATTGAAACTGTTGATCAACAAGGCAATTGTTGATCACCATCATCAGCCTCTTCCTTTAAAAACCCTCAGAGAGGGCTCAGCACCCATAGCTCAATGGGTAGGGCACCGGCCACATACACCAGGGCTGGTGGGTTCGATTCGGCCCGGGCCAGCTAAACAACAATGACAACTGCAAGAAAAAAATAGCCAGGCTTTGTGGCAGATGCCTGTAGTCCCAGCTACTTGGGAGGCTGAGGCAAAAGAATAACTGAAGCCCAAGAGGTTAAGGTTGCTATGAGCTGTGATGCCATGTTATTCTACCGAGGGCAACATAGTGTGACTCTGTTTCAAAAACCAAAAAACCCTCAGAGAGCTGAAATAGGCTTGTGCACAGTATGGTCTAACCGCTCCATTTACTCTTGCTTTAGCGGACACTTTGTCTAATGCTCTCCCTCCTAATGATTGGAAGTCTGTTGCAAAAGCCTGTCTTTCTGGTGGTGGTTACTTACTGTGGAAATCAGACTGGACCATCAAGCTGCAGAACAGGCAGAATGTAATAGGCAACAAAATATCCCTTTCATTGCAGATGTTCTTCTGGGAGAAGGTTTTCAAGCCTATCTGGCAGCTCAAGTACATTATCCTGGAGCCTAGCTTCCCAGTAAATGTGTAACATTCCTCCCCATTTTTTTTTCCTCCGGGAGGAATTCTGTACAGACAGAATCTCACTTTGTGGCTCTGGGTAGAATGCCGTGGCGTCACACAGCTCACAGCAACCTCCAACTCCTGGGCTTAGGCGATTCTCTTGCCTCAGCCTCCCAAGTAGCTGGGACTACAGGCGCCCACCACAACGCCCGGCTATTTTTTTGTTGCAATTTGACCGGGGCCTGGTTTGAACCCGCCACCCTCAGTATATAGGGCTGGTGCCCTACCTGCTGAGCCACAGGCGCTAACCTGCCTCACATGTTTTGAAGATTTGTTGTCAAGTTCCTGCACATTTTGGATTACGGCTGCCAGGGGCAAAGAGTCGGCACTGACATTGAGAGGCTCAGGGCATCCTGGGGCGAGTGAGTCTACTGGGGGTACTTAGAAGCCTGAGTATAGAACACTTCAGGGTTCACAGGTGGTCACGTGAGATGGTGCACACCCAAGTCCCAACTACTCCAGTGGCCAACGCAGCCCAGGAGTTCAGGGCTGCAGTCAGCTGTGATCAGGCCTGTGAACAGCCTCTGCACTCCAGCCTGGGCAACATAGCAAGACCCCATCTCTAAAACCAATCAACCAACAAAACCTCACAGAACTGTACTGCAAACGAAGTCCTGATTGAAAATAACATTCAACCAAGGGGCAAGATGAGAACGTGTGTGACTGAAGCTCCAGAGCCCCAGCTGAGGCTCAATAAAAGGTGAGGACGTTGAGAAGGGTCCTTGGGAAGGGCGCCCAGTCTTGCCTGGGACGTGTGATCTCGGCGCCGTCCGGAGGGGCAGGAGCAGGCGAGACAGGCCTCACGCCTCCCTGGCAGTGGGGCTTGAGCCCACAACAGGGCCAGTTTTGAAATCTTTTGCTGTAGTTTCCTGGAAAGCTTGAAACATTGAAGAGAATATTCATAAGTTTACGAATCTCTCATGAATCAAGAGAACGAGTCTGGCCCTGGGTCTGTCCTCTCCAGCGGACTTGGTAAAGCTCCCTCCACCTGTCACCCTGGCCGGGACATTGCTCTTCGCTCCAGAGCCCTTTCTGAGCTACAGCGGGAGGCGGTGTCCGCGCCCGGCCGAGCCCCTACCCCTCCCCGGCCCGAGGGGCGCCGACGTGGCGGTGGGAGCGGACGGCCGCCAGGACGACAGCTGGGGGGGCGGCCCTGACCTTCTCGGGATCGATGCTGCGGCGCGGCCGGGCCGCCTGGAGCCAGGGCGGTGCTGAGCGCCTCCAGCTCGCCCCCCTTCCCGGGCGCCGCTATAAAGGGGGCTCGGGGGCTCGGCTGCGGCTGCGGCTGCGAGCGCTCGGCACCGCGCCCTGCCATGTCCCGCCGGGCGCTGCTGCTGCTGCTGCTCCTGGGGGCCGCCGCTGCGCGCCCCGCGCCCCCCAGGTGAGCCCGAGTCCCTGGACCCGCGCCGGCTCTTCCGGGCCGGGACTGTCCGCGCCCCCCGCCCCGCCCCGGCGTGGCCCTGACCTCGCCTGCTCCGCCAACCCCCCAGGGCCCGGCGACACTCGGACGGGACGTTCACCAGCGAGCTCAGCCGCTTGCGGGAGAACGCGCGGCTGCAGCGGCTGCTCGAGGGCCTGGTGGGCAAGCGCAGGTGAGGGCGGCAGGCGTGGGCGGAGCCGAGGGGGACGCGCGCGTCAGACCTCCAGCTCCAGGACTAATTCTCTCATTTGTTGGGTGGTGCGGCAGCGAGCAGGACAGAGAAAACAGCACAGCCGGGTCCAAGCCCGTGGAGGGCCCTCTCTGCCTGCTGTGGTTCCCAGGGCCCCCCCTGCTGCCCTGGTGAGCACCCCCTGGCTCCCCCAGCCCCCTTCCGTATCCTGGGGCCCTGGGGATAGCGCTGGTGACAGAGAAGGCTCACGTTCACGCCCACAGCCTCTGAGCTGCCTGTCTCTGCAGGACGCCCCTGACGGCCCCCCCGGATTGGACCTGGTCTCCCCGGCTGCCCCCCGGGTCCAGGTCTGGGGTTATGATTTCAGAACCAGCAGCTGCCACTGCTAAAGGAACCCGGAGAACCTGATGAGGCCTGAGGCAGAAACCCTCCCCACCACTGGACCTGGTCAAAGAGCCTGGACAGAGGAGAGGGGATGGGGGAGGGGACTTGTACTTGGCATCAATAAAGGAAGAATTCAGACCCTGGGCCCCAGAGTCTGGTGTCTCCCTCCTCCCTTGCTCAGTGGGGCTGTCAGGTGAAGAAGGCCTCACCCATCCCACGGCAGGACTGTGACCACACCCAGCTGCCCTTTAAACTGGGGGCCAGTCAGGTGCCTCCCCTTCTTTGGCATCAGGGCCACCTCCTGTCCTGGCTGAGCTCCCCCTGCTCCCACCCTGGCCCTTGTCATCCACTTAGCAAACATCAGGGGCTCAGGATACCCCGACTCCTGCCCCAGGGGCCACATGGTCAGTGTTTATGGAGGGAGTGATGGGGAGAGTGTGATGAGGGGGCTCAGGTGAGTGGAGAGTGGTGGCAGGTAGGGGTGTCACCAAGAGTGAGGACTCCAGACTATAAATCTTAGCACCAATATGTCAGGCTGTGTGGTCTGGGACCAGGGGTCTGGCCGCTCAGAGTCTGTGGAGGAAGGACACAGATGACTCCAGGTGGGGGTGGTGCAGGAGACCTGGTGCACTGCACGGGCTCAGGAACATCAGAGTGGAGCAGTGTGACTCAGCACCAGCAGAGGAAGGCCAGGAGCCTCAAGAGCAAAAGGGTCCCACTGCCCATCAGGCAGCCTCCCTCCTGGTGTCACCCCATGGCTTCTCCCCAGCTGCTGGGGATGGGGGATTTGGATGCCAAAGAAAGTATCAGGACAGGTGGGGAGCCACATTGGACTCTCTCCTCCTGTCTGTCCAGCACCAGGGCCCTCCAAGATCCTCCAGCTGCCAACTATCACCAGGACTCTGCCCAGCTCCACCCAGAGGACAGGCAGGGCTGTCCCCATGACACAGAGAAAAGAACCTTTTCTCTTGGGACCTGGATAGGCAGTGTAAGGAAGGGGAGTGGGCCTGGAAGGGAGCCCCTGAGCTGTAAGGGGCGGCCTTAGGGACTTTGTATAAAGGAGATTCTAGGGGCTCGGTGCCTGTGGCTCAGCAGGCTAAGGCGCCAGCCACGTACACCTGAGCTGGCGGGTTCGAATCCAGCCCGGGCCCGCCAAACAACAATGACGGCTGCAACCAAAAAATAGCTGGGCGTTGTGGCGGGCCCCTGTAGTCCCAGCTACTTGGGAGGCAGAGGCAATAGACTCGCTTGAGCCCAGGAATTAGAGGTTGCAGTGAGCTGTGATGCCACAGCACTCTATCCAGGGTGACAGCTTGAGGCTCTGCCTCAAAAAAAAAAAAAAAAAAAAAAAGGAGATTCTAGGGAAGAGCCAGCCAAGCAGAGGGCGGCCTGGATTTGAGATAGAAAACCCAGATACAGGACTGAGCCCAGCACTCCTGCCTTCTTTCCTTAGCCCTCTGCTCCCCAGTCTGCATCCACCCCAGTTTTTACCACCCCAACCCCCAGGCCGTGGCCCTGGACCAGCCTCGGCCACTTGCCACTTTGGTGCCTATGGGCTGAGTCCCCAGCAGACCCCACACACGGCCCAGCTTGGGACAAATGGCCACCCCATGTTCCCTGGTTGCTGCAGCTGGACTGAGCCGGCCGGCGGGAGCCCCCTTGGCGGAGGCTGGTCATAAAGATCATAAATTGGGCGGTGCCTGGCAGGGACAAAGGTCGTTGAGGCAGGAACTTTGCCAGTCCTGGACGCCAGACGCCAGACCGGCTAGGACCCTCCCGCCAGGAGCCAGCTGCCAAGATGGGGGCTTGGGTCTGGTTATGGCCACCCCTGCTGCTCCTGGGGCTGCTTGGTCGACCCCCGGGTGCCATGGCTCAAGGTACGTGCTGGGTGGGGGTGGGCAGGGCTGGGTGGCGGGGGTTGGGGGCACTGACCCCTCCTCTCCAACCTCACAGTCTGCTCTGTGAGCAACACCTTCTTCAAGGTCAAGGAAAACACAAATCTCACCAAGCCCCTGGCTGACATCTATGTCCCGAAGGACCAGCAGGTGGCCCTGGGACCCTTGTCCACCACCTTTGCATTTCGGATCCAGGGGAGCCAGCTGTTTCTCAACATGACTCCTGATTATGAGGTGGGCTGCAGGCTGGCTGGGGTATGCCCCACGGGACACAGGCAGGCACCCACACCCTCCTCTGGAGTGGGGCTCCCTGGGGATCTTGGGGTCACACTTTCCCTGGAAGGGCCTGAGAGCTCTGTGCTCCTAAGACGGCCCCTGACCCCTCTCAGGCCCTGACTGAGAGGCGGGGAGGGGCCGTTTGGCTGTCAGGCCCATGCCCTCCCCACCAATGACCCTGGGCCAGCACCTGCCCCTCTCGACCTCAGTCTCCCCACTGTGAAATGGGGACAGTGGCTGTGCCCACTGGACAGGGGATTCCCAATTCCCAAGGCCCTTCTGCCTCCACAGGAGAACACATTGCTGCAGGCCCACCTGGAGTGCATGAGGGAGGGCACGTTGGTGAGTCCTGCCCCCACCCTTCTCTCGCCCCATGGCTGGGCCTCAGCTGGACTCTGTTCTGCCTCTCTAAGGTCACTTCTTGGTGACCTCAGCCAGGCGTGCTTTTAAATGAGGACACTGAGGACACCCACACTTCCTCCAGCTAGGGTCTGAGCTTCAGACACAGGAACCCCCAGGACCTCCCCCATCCCTGACATCTGTCCAGCAGATACCCCACCCAGAGAGGCTCCCAGCTCCCCACCTGTTCCCCTATTCCCCCTGCTGGTTACTGGGACCTTGAGTCTTGCCCTTCCTTCCTGGGCCAGACCCAGAATTGCCCCCCTTCTCCTCCTTCCAGCCCCCGCCAGACTCTCAGCACCTGCACTTCTTTCTGAAAACTTCCCACCAGTTCACCTGCTGCCCTTTGCCCTGCTCATCCCGGTCTGCTCTCCCCAAGGTGCAGCAGTCCCTGTGGGCTTCACAAGCCCGGCTCTGCCTGAAACCTCCAGGACTCTCTCCTCAGAGCTGAACACCTCTGCCCACAGCCCTGCCCCTTAGCCTGGAGCGGTGTGCCAACTCCTCAGCCCCACTCAGCTCTGGGCTCACTCACCCCGTCAGAGGGTCTCCCAACTACCCACCTCTCCACGCAGTCCATTTTCTAGCCTTTTATTCAGTAAAGTTGCAGAAGAGAGCACAGGCCCTCCAGTGATGGCACATTACCCATAAGTGCCTCAGGATGTGTCTTTAAAAGATAAGGACCTTTCTTTTTTAAACATTAGCTGTGGTACCAGTTGTCACGTCTGAGAACTGCAGTGACTCAAGTCACTGCCACATATCCAGCAATTGTCTGTTCTCCCTGTGGTCTTATAAGGTCTTTTACAATTTTTTGTTTGAATCAAGATCCAAGCCAGGTCCACATAATGCAACTGGTTGATATTTCTTTTTCTTTTTGTTTTTGGAGACAGAGTCTCACTATGTTGCCCTCAGAAGAGTGCTGTGGCGTCACAGCTCACAGCTCAATTCTTGGGCTTAAGCGATTCTCTTGCCTCAACCTCCCAAGTAGCTGGGTCCACAGGCACCTGCCACAACACCCGGGTATGACAAAAAACATTTTTTGTTGTAGTTGTCATTGTTTAGCAGGCCCTGGCCAGGTGTGAACCTGCCAGCCCCGGTACATGTGGCTGGCGTCCTGACCACTGAGCTCTGGGTACCAAGTCCACATGGTTGATATTTCTCTTAAGTTTCCTTCCTTCCTCCTCCCTCCCTCCTTTCCTTCCTCTCTCCATCCCTCCCTCCCTCCCTTCCTTCCTTTGTTCCTTCCCTCCTCCATCTCTCCTTTCTTTCCATCCCTCCTTCCCTCCCTCCTTCCTTCTTTCTTTTTGAGACAGGGTGTCACTGTTACTAAGCTGGAGTGCAGTGTCATGAACACAGGTCACTGCAGCCTTTAACTCTTGAGCTCAAGTGATCCTCCTACCTTGGCATCCTGAGTAGCTGGGACCACAGGCATGTGCCACCATGCTCAGCTAATTTTAAAAAATTATTTTAGAGACAGGGTCTTGCTATGTTGTCCAGGCTGGTCTTGAACTCCTGAGCTCAAATGACCCTCCCACCTCTGGTCCTGCCTCTCAAAGTGCTGGAATTACAGGCACTTTTACCCACCCCCAACCCCCAGCCTGGCTTCTTATGTTTCTTTTACCTTGTTTTTGTTGTTGAGACAGAATCTCACACTATTCCCTGAGCAGAGTGCAGTGGTATCATCATAGCTCACTGCAACCTCATATTTGTGGGCATCCTGCTGCCTTAGCCTCCTGAGTTGCTGGAATTACAGGCAAGCACCCTGACGCTGGCTGGGCTTTTTACTTTTTGTGGAGACGGGATCTCACTCTTGCTCAGACAACTCCTGCCTCAGCTTTCCACAGTACAAGAATTTTAGGTGTGAGCCACTGTACCCAGCCTTATGTTTCTTTTAATCTATAAATTCTCCTCTGTTCTTCTTCTTTCTTGGAGATTTATTTATTTGTTTATTTATTTATTTTTTGAGACAGAACCTCAAGCTGTTGCCCTAGGTAGAGTGCTGTGGCATCACAGCTCACAGCAACCTCCAACTCCTGGGCTCAAGTGAGTCTCCTGCCTCCGCCTCCCAAGCAGCTGGGACTATAGGCGCCCACCACAACGCCTGGCCATTTTTTTTTTTTTTTGGTTGCAGCCGTCATTGTTGGTTGGCGGGCCCAGGCTGGATTCAAACCCGCCAGCTTAGGTGTACGTGGCTGGCGCCTTAGCCGCTTGAGCCACAGGTGCCAAGCCTAAAGAAACTCTTTACATAGTTTCTCCATACATTTTTGGATAAAATACTAAAATTAGCTATTTGTATATGAATAAACAGAGTTTTGTTGATAGAAACAAATGTATCTTTATCTAATCACAATCATGAGGGTCATAAAGTGTTCCATTTTTATTTTGGCTATTGTGGTGCCAGGTAACATAATATTAACAACAAAAAAATTCAACTTATTTTACCAGGGATTCCTGTGAAGTGCCACAGAAAAGCAGGAAAAGGAACCTGCCCTAGTATACTTATTTTGTAAACAAGAAGGGGATGAGATGAATGTTGTCAGTTGTGGTCAAGAGAACTCTGGACCAGAATAGAGATAGAGTGCTGCATTGAAGACTTGGTCAAGACCTGTATCACCTTGGGCAAGGCACTTCACTTGTAAATTTAGTGAACTCCATTTGTGACCATCGTTCTAGTCAGCTTATGGAGTTGCATGAATTTTGGGGAAATTCTTGCAGGTGATGTGAGGTAGTATCATATGGACAGTACAGGGAAGATATTTCCTGTTGCTGTCTACAGAATAGATTTATATTTGGAGTCGGGGGGGGAGGTAAAAAGTTTGGTAAAGGAGTTACTGTAACCTGAACAAGCCACTTAGGGCCCAGATCAGTAAGATCAATGTTTGGTAATATCTCAGAGAGCAATTGCCCAGAAGCAATGAAGCAAGTTATATTCACTTACTTTTAGGTAGTTTTTTTGCCCTTTGTACTTCACTATTTGGTGAGTAGTGTGCTCATAGTATACACAAAGATTTAGTTAAGCATCTTCTATGTATTATCTTAATTACAGCACTGAGAGCTGGAAATTACTTTAAATTACCTGTTCTAGATGAGAAAATGAAGCCCTTATTCTAAGGACTTTTTCTGGTGTCTTTATTTTTTATTTATTTATTTATTTTTGAGACAGATTCTCAAGCTGTCACCCTGGAGAGAGTGCTGTGGCATTACAGCTCACAGCAACCCCTAATTCCTGGGCTCAAGCGAGTCTCCTGCCTCCGCTTCCCAAGTAGCTGGGACTACAGGCGCCCGCCACAACGCCCGGCCATTTTTTGGTTGCAGATGTTGTTGTTGTTTGGCGGGCCTGGGCTGGATTCGAACCTGCCAGCTCAGGCGTGCGTGGCTGGCGCCTTAGCCGCTTGAGCCACAGGCACCGAGCCTTCTGGTGTCTTTAGTAGGTAGCAGATCTGCAGTTGTAACCTATAATGGTCTGAGTTCTGAACCATGTAATTGTTCTTAGTGGATTTTCTTATGGATATGCTGATTTTAACTGTTTGTTTGGAGATAGTGTCTCACTTTGTCAACTTTGGTAGAGTGCCATGGTGTCATAGCTGATAGCATCCTCAAACTTGGGCTCCAGAGATCCTCTTGCTTCAGTTTTTTTTTTTTTTTTTAGAGACAGAGTCCTACTTTGTCACCCTGAGTAGAGTGCAGTGGCTTCACAGCTCACAGCAACTTCTAGCTCTTGGGCTTAAGTGATTCTCCTGCCTCCGCCTCCCAAGTAGCTGGGACTACAGGCGCCTGCCACAACATCCAACCTTTTTTTTTTTTTTTTTTTTCTTTTTTTGGTTGCAGCTGTCATTGTTGTTTGGTTGAGCCACAGGCACCAAGCCCAGCTTTGTTTTTATTACTAAGAACTGCTTTAGCCACGCGCAGTTTTTTTGGTTTCATATAAAATGCAGAATCATTTTTTCCAAATCGTGAAAGTATGATGTTGGTATCTTAATATGGATGGCATTAAATAGATAGATTGCTTTGGGAAGTATAGACATTTTAACAATGTTGATTCTCTCCAGCTATGAACATGATATGTTCTTCCATTTGGATGGCCCCAAATATATACCGGAGGGTGGCGAGTTCAAACCCAGCCCCAGCCAAACTGCATCAAAAAATAGTTGGGTGTTGTGGCAGATGCCTGTAGTCCCAGCTACTCGGGAGACTGAGGCAAGTGAATCGCTTAAGCCCAGGAATTAGAGGTTGCTGTGAGTTGTGACAAAATGAAGATTCCATCTCTACAAAAAAAAAAAAATCCTCTGCTATTTCCTTTCTTAGGATTTCATAATTTTCTTTATAGAGGTCCTTCACCTCCTTTGTTAGGTATATACCTAGGTATTTCATTTTCTTTGAAGCTATGATGAAGGAACTTGTGTCCTTAATTAGCCTCTCATCTTGTCTGTTACTGCCATATACAAAGGCTACTGACATGTGGACATTGATTTTATATCCTGAGACATTACTGTATTTTTGATGACTTCCGGGAGTCTTGTGGTTGAGTCTTTGGGGTTCTCTAAGTATAAGATCATGTCGTCAGCAAAGAGGGAGAATTTGACCTCCTTTGCTCCTATTTGAATACCCTTTATTTCCTTGTCTTGCCTAATTGTATTGGCTAGCACTAACAGCACTACGTTGAATAGTAATAGTGACAGAGGGCAACCTTGTCTGGTTCCAAATCTAAGAGGAAAAGCTTTCAGTTTTACTCTATTCAGTAAAATATTAGCTGTGGGTTTGTCATAGATAGCTTCAATCAGTTTCAGAAATGTGCCACATTGGCCTATACTCTTCAGTGTTCTAATTAGAGAAGAATGCCGGATTTTATCGAATGCTTTTTCTGCATCTATTGAGAGGATCATATGATCTTTGCTTTTGCTTCTGTTAATATGGTGGTTAACATTTATGGATTTGCATATATTAAAACAGCCTTGCATCTCTGGGATGAAACCTACTTGACCGTGATGTATGACTTTTTTAATGATTATCTATTGGCTAGGATTTTGTTGAGAATTTTTACATCTATATTGGTCTGAAATTCTCCTTATTAACTGGGTCTTTTCCTGGTTTTGGTATCAGGGTGATGTTTGCTTTG
>CAUYON010024738.1:0-16904 GCA_963573935.1 Arctocebus calabarensis | reverse complement strand
TCTGAAATAGGTAGGGCTATATACTGGTTGGTTCCAAGAAACTGTCTACAAGCTACTGGTGCTTTTTAAAAATTTAGCAGCATAGTTCTTTTTTTTTTTGAGACAGAGCCTCAAGTTGTCACCCTGGATAGAGTGCTGTGGTATCACAGCTCACAGCAACCTCCAATTCCTGGGCTCAAGTGAGTCTCCTGCCTCTGCCTCCCAAGTAGCTGGGACTACAGGCATCCACCACAACACCCGGCCATTTTTTTGTTGCGGCCATCACTGTTGTTTGGCAGGCCTGGGCTGGATTCGAACCCGCCAGCTCAGGTGTATGTGGCTGGCGCCTTAGCCCGTTGAGCCACAGGCGCTGAGCCAGCAGCATAGTTCTTTTCTCAGATGCCTTGTGCTGTCTGGTTCTCCTCTGGTCGCTGAGTGTTTGGCTGATGTCAGAAAAATGGCTACAAACTTCCTAGTCCATGAGAAGATGCAGAAAGGAAATTCTATGAGCAGATGAACAGGTCTGTGGCAGTCTCCTCACAGGAGAATGGCACCAGTGTGATACATTGGGAGAGCCAGAGAGAACTTCCAGAAATCCCTGACTGGGAGCTCAGGCCTGGGGGCTTCCAGTAGCCCCAGTAGAGACTACAGTGAGCTCATCACTCAGATTGCCCTGTAAGTGGAGCACCAGAGCCTGCCAGGCGTGGTACAGGACCTGCAGCAGGCTTTGTCCAAGCTGGAGGCCCGGCTGAGTGTGCTGGAGAAGAGCTCACTCAGCCATCGGGTCACAGCCCCACAAACCCAGCATGTGTCTCCCATGCGCCAAGTGGAGCCTGCAGGCAAGAAGGCAGCCACACCAGCCGAGGATGATGAGGAAGAGGACAAAGACGCAGCCTGACCGTGGGAGGAGCAGCTGCAACAGTATGCAGAAAAGAAGGTCAAGAAGCCGGCGCTGGTGGCCAAGTCCTCCATCCTGGATGTTAAGCCTTGGGATGATGAGACAGATATGGCCCAGCTAGAGGCCTATGTGCGTCATCCAGCTGGACAGGCTGGTCTGGGGGGCATCCAAGCTGGTGCCCATGGGCTGTGGCATCCAGAAGCTGCAGGTCCAGTGTGTGGTGGAGGACGACAAGGTGGGACCGACCTGCTAGAAGAAGCGATCACCAAGTTTGAGGAGCATGTGCAGAGTGTGGACATTGCAGCTTTCCACAAAATCTGAAGCCTAATGACCGTGTGCGTGTGTGTGGCCCTGCCATGAATAAAGACTGTGCCTCCTGCAAAAAAAAAAAAAAAATTAGCAGCATATTTGAACAGTCAAGACCCCAGCAAAATTGCTGCTTAATGTCATATTACAGATTTTCATATCAATTATTTTGCTATTGATTGCATTCTACCCCAAGCAATGGAAATCAACTTTAATTAATTTATTTCAGATCCCTTTTTTCTGGATATATTATTGTATTGCTTAGTAGGAGTGTAGTATGTAACTGAATGTAATTGGTGGTAGAATTTGACCACTTCTTATTCACATAATTAGTATGTTCTCTCTAAGGATTTTAAATTTAGGTATGTGCTAGTTTTTTATTAGACATACATTAGTGGGAATACTGTTTTGAAATAATTAAAATTTTTTAACAATAAAAGCTAATTTGCATTTTCAATTTTTGTTAGGTAAGAATATTAGCAGTATAGTGATAAACACAAATTGTTTTTTGCTACAATTTTTTTTAAATTTTTTTTTTTGTAGTTTTTCATTTTATTATTTTACATGGTTTGTGGGTGCAAAGCAATTCTCCTTAATAAAGTTGATAATTAGTTTCACTTAGAACATTTTTTTTTTGAGACAGAGCCTCAAGCTGTCACCCTGGGTAGAGTGCCATGGCATCACAGCTCACAGCAACCTTCAATTCCTGGGCTCAAGCGAGTCTCTTGCCTCCGCCTCCCAAGTAGCTGGGACTACAGGTGCCCACCACAACACCCGGCCATTTTTTTTGGTTGCAGCCGTCATTGTTGTTTGGCGGGCTGGGGCTGGATTCGAACCCACCAGCTCAGGTGTACGTGGCTGGCGCCTTAGCCCGCTGAGCCACAGGCGCTGAGCCCACTTAGAACATTTTTAATAATGCACATTAAAAAAAAGTATTCATCTTACAAATTGTTCTGCAATCCAAACATACGATAGCTTGGAGCACATTTAGAAAACAAAGCCAATGTAAAAAGATAGATTAAAAGAACTGGAACAGTACGGGTTTTTATGGCTTGGATTTTACAGTTTTCTTACTGCATCATCAGCGTCAGAAATCTGTTCCTTCAGCTGGCTCCACTGCTCTGGAGTTAAAGAAATACCTTTCCTTCCTGGTTTCATTTCACCTTCTGAATCCATCCAATATTCTCTAATATCAATAAAAATGTTCCCTTTAAAGTCCCGAACACTAACGTACCTCATTTTCCCAATCTGAAACATGTTATCATCTCTGCTGCTGCTGCTCTGTTTGGAAGATGACAGAGCTCTTGAAGTTTCACCATCTTTTGCTTCTTCACAGGTTTTTCTGGAGCAACTTGCTTTTTCCTCTTTAACTTGTTGTCGACCTTCTGAATCACTGCCAGAAGAGCTTGAAGAAACAAGTTCCTTTGATTTGGGCATTGCTCTGCTCCTGCAGTCTTGCACCCTCCTGCTCGCTTGCTCGCGACTGACAGCGAACCGGAAGTGATGGCTTTTGCTGCAATTTTAATACATAAATTTATAGAACTGAGTATTGCGTACATGGTGTCCAACCTTTTTTTTTTGCTGCTGCACATTGGAAGAAGAGTTGTCTTGGGCCACACATTAAATGCACAAACACTAATAAAAGCTGATGATCAAAAAATGTGGATAATTTTTGTGATATCCAACACCACACATAAAGCAAAACAGGCCTCAAGCTGCATTTGGCCTGTGAGCCACAGATTGACACCCTGGTACAGAATAGCTCTTCAAAGCGTACATGCCTAACAACTGGCAGGTTTAGGATAACATGCTTTTCTTTTCTTCTTTTTTCCTTTTCTCTTTTTAGGCTTCCTTACTACGATTTCAGAGTACCCTGGTGATAGCCGAGCATGTAAATGATTCCCTAGCACCCATTACTTTAAATACCATCACTGCAGCCAAAAGTCTTGGAGGTGAAGTGTCTTGCTTAGTAGCTGGAACCAAATGTGACAAGGTGAGAAATATTTTAAGGTCGGCTATAGCAAATATGATCCCCATCAAAAGACAGGGGAAGATGGCTACAAAGAATTATGTTGAGGACTATAACCCAAACTTGGGCTCTAATCCTCTTTAAATGGCCAGTGTCACAACCATTACTGTGTGTGAAAAAGGAACTGAAAGGTTTGCTTATTAAGCATTTTCTCTTTTGAAATGAGGTAGAATAGAATACTTGATTTAGTTCCACTGGCACCATCATGTGCTAATCAGGTGCCAAGTAGAATGATAATATTTGAGTCCTCTTAAGGTTAATAGCTGATCCTGTTTTTGTATTGATGAATATACTTGTTAATTGCTTCTAGTATCTGAAAGTGGTAAATCTGGATAAAGCATTATTGGTGTTAATTCTTAATTGGTAAAAGAACTCGAATGTAAGTATTAATCTTTCTAAACTGTAGCCAGTACTAAAAGATGTTTTAGTTGGGTTTTGTTGCTATTGTAGGAAAGCAATGAGCGCTTTGGGGACTGAATCCTGGAAAGGGTGCGATCATACGGTTTGTAGGGTCTCTGCCACCGCTAGCTGCAGATAGATAGATGCTGCTACGGTTAACCTTACACAGCTTGAGCCACCAGTTCCCTCTCACACAAGTATACAGTTGGGGCTCGAACCTCACAGAGGAATAAATCTGGAGACAATATGTTTCTCTTTAGGGAATTTATTTATTGTTTATTGAATAACTGATACAAAGCATGTGATAATGAAGGTTCAGAAAGCTACTGTTGCTTCTGTCTTAATTAAACAAAAATCCATTATCTTAAAAGAATGTATTCTAGCAGGTTTAAGATTAGTTATTGGATTTCTTTACCTAATTCCTGCTACATGTAATAACTATTGAATATTATACAGTTGATATTAACCACAACATATGAGGATATGGCTAAACTATCTTTTTTGATTGCTCTCGTCTTCAGGTAATACACAACTTCTGAATTTGTTAGTTTTGCTGTTATTTTAACTAATTATTATAATATTACTTTAAACATATCTGAAATGATAATTTACTTATACTGTTTGGAGAATAGAGCCTGGAAATCATCTTTATTCAGTTACAATCTTATCATATCACATTCTAATTTTATTTTATTTCTTTTATTTTTGGAGACTGAGTCTTACCCTCCCACCCTGGGTAGAGTGCTATGGCATCATAGCTCACAGCAATTTGGGTTCCAGTGATCCTCCTGCCTCAGTCTCCCAAGTAGCTGGGACTATTTTCTCTTTTTAGTGGAGACAAGGTCTTACTCTTGCTCAAGCTAGTCTTAAACTCCTGAGATCAAGCGATCACCTGCCTCGGCCTCCCAGAGTGCTAGGATTGCAGGTGTGAGCCTGTAGTGACACCTGGCCTTATAACATTTCTAACTTTAAGGAAAACAACCAGTACCTGTGTGAAGAGACTGTTAGCCCAGAGTCCACTTTTGCACTGTTTTCTTTAGCTATTTATTACAAAAAGCAAATAAGTTTTCTGTGAAGTGCCAGAAGTTTTTGCCAATAAATGGAAAGATAGTTTCATTGGGAAAATTGTGTCCCACTATTTCTGGCTGCTATGCGGTTAACTCAGTTTTAAAATCAGAAGTTCTGGCTCGGCGCCTGTGGCTCAACGGGCTAAGGTGCCAGGCACGTACACCTGAGCTGGCGGGTTCGAATCCAGCCTGGGCCCGCCAAACAACAATGACGGCTGCAACCAAAAAATGGCCGGAAATGGCCGGGCATTGTGGCGGGCGCCTGTGGTCCCAGCTACTTGGGAGGTGGAGGCAAGAGACTCGCTTGAGCCCAGGAATTGGAGGTTGCTGTGAGCTGTGATGCCACAGCACTCTACGCAGGGCGACAGCTTGAGGCTCTGTCTCAAAAAAAAAAAAAAAAGAAGGAAGGATGAGAGGAGGAAGTCCTCCTAGGGAATCCATTTTCAAGTAATATATCAGAGGGACACAAAAGAACAAAGTAAAGAGAGAGAATAAAGAAATTAACAGATAAGAAAAGAACTCTTTAAGGAAAATAATTACATGATGAACAGATAACAAATAAAAGACTAATAATGTGCTGGGTGCAGTGGCTCATGCCTACAATTCTAGCCTCTGAGAGGCTGAGGCTAGTGGATCGCCTGAGCTCGGGAGTTGGAGACCAGCCTCAGCAAGAGCAAGACCTCATCTCTACTCAACAGTCAGGTGTTTTAACAGGCACCTGTAGTCCCAGCTACTCAGGAGGGTGAAGCAAGAGGATCTCTTGAGCCCAAAAGTCTGAGGTAGATGTGAGCTATGACTCCTCAGCACTCTACCGACGGTGACAGAGTGAGACTTTGTCTCAAAAAAAAAAAAAAAAAGAAAAGAAAAAAGACTATTAATGTGACGAGACTAATGGTAATTTGTAATAATAATCATCACAAAGGAGTAACAAGTAGTCAACAGGGAAACTTTATTCATTCCCTTTGACTTAGACAGTCTTGCTTTGTTGTTTTACATTGTTTCGTTTTTGTCAATGAGAGGTACTATCATTATCATGAATTTTCATAGTTTTTAAAAATATTATATTTACTGTCTTAGAAGGCTATTAATACTCTGTGGTTCAGACTGGGAGCAGTGGCTCATGCTTGTAATCCTAGCACTCTGGAAGGCCAAGGCAAGTGGACTGCTTAAGTTTGAGATCAGCCTAAGCAAGAATGAGACCCTGCCTCTACTCAAAATGAAAAACCGAAGCAAGAGGATCACTGGAGCCCAAGAGTTTGGGATTGCTGTGAGCTATGATGCCCCAGCAGTTTACCCAGGGTGACAAAGTGAGACTCTGTCTCAAAAAAGAAAAAAAAACTCTGTGGTTCATTTTATGCCTAATAACTATTAATAAATAAATAAGTCAGCAATGTATATCATTTTTAATGGAATTAATTACATCCTGTAGCAGAAAATAATTTCCCAATATGATTACCTTTCAATCTGTTTCTATGAATTTTGATATATTAGACTTTCCATTAAGACTTACATATCATTATATACCGAGGGGCAACTATGAGGAGCAGACACCTATCTGCAAAAATGCACAGGTAGATGAAAATTTTAAATAATTTCATTTATGTGTTAATTTTACACTAAAAAAAGAAAACAGATGAATTGGGCTACCCAAAGTTTACAGGTTTCCCTGCATTTCTATTATAATATGTCCTCTCACCAAAGAGTTTAACTTTAAAAAATAGAAAATAGCAAATAAATACTTAAAAACAGAATGATAAACTTAAATTCACATTTACTACTAGAAAAAATATGAAACATTCATGGCCTAAAGTAAGTTCAAATATAATTTTTGGTACTAATATAGAAAGTCATACCTGATTGACCACCTCAAAATATATGGCTAAGGTTGTAGTGGGACTAAGTCCACATATCTTCCATTGACAAGTACCACCCGTTCCAATCTCCTGTAAAAATTATATGTAGCATGTTTGAAAGTTATACACACCACCTATTAGTACAGTTTACATTAAAGCAAAAAAGAAAAAAAACCTGCAGCAAGAAAAAACTTCTAATGTTTCAAACTAATTCACTGAATGTTAAGAGCTTAAGATTTTTAAAACTGTAAGTATAACATGAAATAAAATTAAACAATTTTATATATTAAAATTATAAAATAATTCAAATTCTTGCTAAGAAATTTACAAAAATACCAATACAAGTTCTTCATGTTGTTCTTTGAAAGCATATGCTATGTAATGAAGAAACTACAACTAACATAATCATTCTATCCAACTATTTGATCTGTCTATGGAGATACTGATTTAACACATAATACATGCACATATGAACACAGGTTTTCTGGATCAGAATTGTTGATGTGACTTCCAAGCAAACTTCTCAGATATAGAAGATGTTCTTAGATAGAAATTCACCATGCAAACTGCTTATATATTAGTTTTTTAACTTTGTCATTTTAAAACTTAATTGCTACTTTGTATTATTCGTTCCATCATCCTGTCTACATCTATATGAATCTATTATTTTGAAGTGCAATATACAAACCACCGTTGATTGATTAGCTAAAGAAGGGAACTGAAACATTAATCTGGCTAACTTGGTTATTATGTTGGAAATTTTGGTACTAAAAATCAATTTAGGATTAATTTTGATTTTTGGACATCTCCAAACTTCCAAATCATTAGAATTATTTTTATTTTTTAAGCACAGTTGGGCAAAAAATAAAAGCTCACTTAGGGTGGCACCTGTGGCTCAGTGAGTAGGGCACCGGCCCCATTTACCATTTACCGACCCTAGCCAAACTGCAACAAAGAAATAGCCAGGTGTTTTGCAGGCACCTGTAATCCCAGCTACTCGGGAGGCTGAGGCAAGACAGTCGCCTAAGCCCAGAAGTTGGAGGTTGCTGTGAGCTGTGTGATGCCACGGCACTCTACCAAGGGCGATAAAGTGAGACTCTGTCTCTAAAAAAAAAGCACACTAAACAGCACAGAAGTTTTAATTAAGGGGTGGATGGGGGCTCAACGCCTGGTGCTCAACGGGCTAAGGCGCCAGCCATGTACACCTCAGCTGGCGGGTTCGAATCCAGCCCGGCCTGCCAAACAACAATGACGGCTGCAACCAAAAAATGGCTGGGCATTGGGGCGGGCGCCTGTAGTCCCAGCTACTTGAGGCGGAGGCAAGAGACTCGCTTGAGCCCAGGAATTGGAGGTTGCTGTGAGCTATGATGCTACAGCACTCTACCCAGGGTGACAGCTTAAGGCTCTGTCCAAAAAAACAAACAAACAAAAAAAAAAAAACAGGTGGATGGGAAAAGTGTATGCAGAAAGCAAACACAAACAGAAGTATACCAATGGAAGGTGAACCACATCAAAGAGCCCAAACAATAACTTGAAAAGAATGCTATTAGCTGCCACCTTTAGTGCTGCTCTGAAAATTAACTGGTTTTTTGGTTTGTTTGTTTTTTTTTTAAGAATAAGAGAGACTGTTATTTTCTTCTCGCTGGTGGTGAGTTGGTTGTCTTTTTGTGTTCATCATGCCTGAGCCGGCAAAGTCCGCTCCCGCTCCGAAGAAGGGCTCTAAGAAAGCTGTGACCAAGGCCCAGAAAAAGGATGGCAAGAAGCGGAAGCGTACCCGTAAGGAGAGTTACTCAGTCTACGTGTACAAGGTGCTGAAGCAGGTCCACCCGGATACCGGCATTTCCTCTAAAGCAATGGGGATCATGAATTCCTTCGTCAACGACATCTTTGAGCGCATCGCGGGTGAGGCTTCTCGCTTAGCCCATTACAACAAACGCTCGACTATTACTTCCAGAGAGATTCAGACGGCCGTGCGCCTGCTGCTTCCTGGAGAGCTGGCTAAGCATGCCGTGTCCGAGGGTACCAAGGCCGTCACCAAGTACACCAGTGCCAAGTAAACTTACCAAGTAAGCGTCTTACTTTGACCCCAAAGGCTCTTTTAAGAGCCACTTAAGTTGTCAATGTTAAGAGCTGTAAATACTGTCTTAAGTTTAAAATTAAGTTTGCATAATCTCAATATAGTGACTTTCTAAATGCGCGTACCTCTTGTAAAGTGTGTTTTCTATAAGGAAAAAAACATTAAAAAAATTATTATGCCCTGAAGTTTTAAGTACAAAACGCTTCCTGGATTTTGGCGCCAACATGCGTCTGTGACTTCCGGTTAAAATCTCAAGAGGCTATTGTTTTTTTCTACCGCAGGGCAAATTGTTAATAAATGTTCATGTTCCCTTTTTTCTCCACTGGGCGTATAGTGTTTGTTACTAAGTAAACAGGGTCAGTCTGTAGTGCATCCCTTTAGTTCACCCCTTGGCTGTACAATGTGAAAAGTTAAGAAATGTGGCAAGAGGCGTTAAATATTTGGGCAAACTTTGTGTTTTACTCAGCTGACTTTATTTTATGCTCAGGATGCCGAATCACCAGGAAGGGTAAAGTCTCTTTGAGAAACAGATTTCATCTTGATTAAAGAGATGCAACAAGGAAGGTTTTACGTGACCACTTCCAGTTTTTAAAACGTTTATGTGACCACTTTTAGTTTTTAAAACAGCGTTTTTCACATTTACTGATTCAATCAGTAATATCTTCACCCAACAAAACTTAGAAGACCTTGCGAGGGAAAAACTTAGCTGGTGTCCAGTGGAGACAACCGATAGAACAGGGCTAGACCGCCCAGAACCTGAAGTAGGGGATAACGGAGATAATGAGGGAGGGGGAAGGAACTGCTTCGGGCCTAGAGTCTGAGGCGAGTCAGACGAGTTTTGTTGAGTGAAAGCTAGAATGGCTGTTTATGCCAGTAATGAGCAACGTGAATTTTTTTTTTTTTTTTTTTTTAGAAGAATGGGGGTTGAAAGTAAGGCTCGATAAAATTCCGGTTGTGAACTGGCTAAATTTATGATTTAGAAATACAAGTTTTATAAGAAAATTATTTATACAACATGCTTGTATGTACATAAGTGAATATATGTATATGTATGTATTTTTACATTTATCAGTTTCATCACGGGCTGTTCTAAATCTTCAGGGATAAAGTGGGTTAACATGTGTAATGAATTGCTTGCCTTCGGAAGTGTATTTGGGGATTGGAAGAATTGTCAAATGCAAAGTATATGTTTACTGTCTAAGTCTTATGCTAATAATGGTTTATAGATTACATCAATATTCTAGGGAATCAAGTGATTGTTCAGTGTTTTGTGAATATACAGAGCACTGGTTTATACATAGTGATACATGAACTAGCTTAGCCTTCACACATATCTATGAGGTAGGTATATCAAAATGCAAAGAAGTGGAAGGGCTATCTAAATAATTTTCAGAGAGAAGAGAGCAAGGAAGAAGGAATGTCTGAAGAAAGGGAATGGCGTAATTTGACCTTCATAGTGGTTTCCCAAGTAAAACATCCTTTTGTCCTCTATCTGCTCCTGACTTTATTTTCACAGCGAAATATTAATAGCAAAAATTAAGTATAATCCTTAGGACTGATTTCACATAGCTGTCAGGAGTAAATTGTACCTCTATAGTGCCTCTTCCTATTTAGATTTCACTCGGGGCAGGGGACAAGAACTTTAAAAAATATATATATGCCATTTTTTTATTACATTCTTTATAGAACACTATGCAGATGGTATATTCTATCTTAAGGTATATATAAATACTGTTTTTAGATGAAGATTTTTATCCTCGAAGTTTTACTCATTGTATGGTAATATTTTTACCCCCAAATATGGCATTTTGACATTCTGGACTGAGTGAAGCCTCAAGGTCTCTCTGACCTTCCCCCCTGAACCCATTTACTTTCCCCAAATCTTAGAAGTTTCTTTATCTGTCAGAGATTCAGACCCACTTAGGAGAACAATTGTTTTTTCTTCCCCTCTGGTTTATCTCTTTACTGCAGAAAACTAGACCAAGAAAGTAACTGCACCTGAACAGACTCCCCTTTTTTTTAAAAAAACAAACAAGGTAATGTATGCAATTCTTTCAGATTCAAAGAAAACTATTTACTAGTTAATCTCTGTCCTCCCCACCCCCCATTTATCCTTCCTAGTGGTCTTCCATAGCCCCTGAACAGAATTCCTCTCCCTCACCTCATAATCCATTTTATGAGAAGGGAAAATATAAGTTTCTGGACCACTTTAGGGAGCAGAATCCTCCTTTTTTTGAGGCTTCCTGTGTATATACTTTAAAATAACTAAGCTTTTCTGTTACTAACCTACTTCTTTGTGAGTTGATTGCACATTGACATTTCTGAGAGCAAAAGGGAAATTCTGCCTTTGCTTCCACAAGGCTATCGTTAATTCTAGCCTTAAAAACTATTTTTACAAATGGATATGATTTTACAACGTTTGTTTTAGATCTTTTTACTTTTGTTAGAAAATTTAAAAGTGCTTTGTGTTTTAATAGAAATACTGGCAGGCGGTGGCCACAATTTTCTCATGCTTTCATTCTCATTTATCTCTTCACATGGATCTTATTTTGTTTCTCTGGACAGCATAGATCTTAATAGCTGGAAGGAATCATAAAGTTCATTCCAAAGTTCTTTTTCAAATAGCAAAACTGAGGAACAGCACTAGAGGCAGAAGAAAATTCATTATGTTTATCTTTTCCCCCTTAATTCCATGTATCTTTTTGTCATTTATTTCCTCTTAAGCTATGTATGTTAACTTAGAACAAAAATAGAGCTCTTTTAACTTATTTTATAATCTCCTTTATAATTTATATTTTATAATCTCCTTTAAATTATTAGTTGAATGTGCTAAAGTCTCCTAAAATTTGTTTTTTAAAGAGTAGTTCATGTTTTAGACTTAGAGCAATTGCTGTGTGACTGTGAACTACAGCATTTAATCTGGCAAATGTTACAGCATTATCAGAAACTATGCACAGAAATAATCGTCAGCTTTAGATTCTCCCATCCTTTGGGAAAAAGCGTAGCTTTAGGGTTGAACCATGAAGGTTTATTTGACCATGCTTAATGACTTAGGAGTCACATATTTGATCTGTTTTAAGTATCTTGCGATCCAGAAGTTAAAGAGGTCAAAAGAAGAAGAAAATGGCATAGATTACCTTCTTGGATAAGCTAGAAAAAATTAATCATTATTTATTCTCAGTGCTTGATACAAAGGAACAAATTTCACAACTCCATGGCCCATGGGAAGGGTAATACATTATGTTACAGGGTTTTATTGGTATTATCTGAGGTATGAGTAGAGTTGAAATGAAGGAAAAAGAAACTTGTTCTTTGATTTCCTCTCCTACATTCTCGTTCTTCCTTGAACTAGGATTTTTTTTTATTCTTTTTGCCTCTGTATTGGTATTTTGGGATCTGAAAGCTTTAAAACCGGTTTGTTACCCTAAGACTCACTCTGCAATACAAATGTAATGCAAGTCACAGATATACTGATTGTTTTTCTAGTAACCACATTAAAATGTAAAAAAAACAAAATGAATTTTACATATTCTATTACCCTTTATCAAAGTTCTTTTTTAACATACAGTCAATGCATAGTTTATTATTAGTAGTATTATTTTTTGAGACAGTCTCACTTTGTCGCCCTTGGTAGAGTGCGTGGCATCACAGCTCACAGCAACCTGCAACTCCTGAGCTTAGGCGAGTCTCTTGACTCAGCCTCTTGAGCAGCTAGGACTTCAGGCGCCTGCCACAACGCCCGACTATTTTTCTTGTTGCAGTTTGGCCGGGACCGGCCCGAACCACCACCCTCGGTATATGGGGCCTGCGCCCTACTCACTGAGCCAGAGGTGCCGCCCGCGTAGTTTATTATTGACAATTTATATTTTTATTTCAAGTCCAAAAAAATCAGATACATTATTTTTATTATTATTGTTATTTTTGTAGAGACAGAGTCTTATTTTATCGCCCTCGGTACAGTGCTGTGGCATCACAGCTCACAGCAACCTCCAACTCCTGGGTTTAGGCGAGTCTCTTGCCTCAGCCTCCCGAGTAGCTGGGACTGCAGGCGCCTGGCACAACGTCTGGCTATTTTTTTGTTGTAGTTCGGCCAGATACATTATTTTTATTTATTTTAAGATAAGAATCTCAATTTGTCCCCCTTGGTAGAGTGCCATGGTGTCATAGTTGACAGCAACCTCAAACTCTTGTGCTCAAGTAATTCTCTTGTCTCAGCCTCCCAAGTAGCTGGGACTATAGTTGACTACCACAACGCCTGGCTATTTTTAGAAATGAGGTCTAGCTCTGGCTCAGGCTGGTCTCCAACCCGTAAGCTCCCGCAATCCACTCTTGGCCTCCCAAGTGCTAGGAGTACAGGTGTGAGCCACCAAACCCCGACTAAAATCAGGTATTTTAAAAACACTCGTACAATACATCACAACTCAGAAATTTTTGAGTGTATTTAGAGCTTATCAATGTATAATTGAACACACAGATTCAGATTCACCTATGTAAGCGATTCAAAGTATACTTGAATGAATCTGGCTTTTTAAAATGTAAGCTAATTAAAGTTTTAAACATATTTTGATTAAACATCTACTTTATCAGTCACATGCCACATTTAAAGTGCTTAGTAGCTGTGCATGGCTAATGCTGTATAACACATACTTAAGTGAGAAGTTGGCCTTAAAAACTACAACCTATAGGGCACTAGGTAAAGGATGATAGTTCCTTCTGGAATGGACAGTTGTGAGATAGTTTTTCCTAAGGGAGTATGGAATCCAGTGGACTTGGAACATGAAAAATGACAGGGAAGGACTTGTGTTGCTGATAAAGAAATCTGTGATGTAACAATTAATATAGACAGGAAAGTAAAGTTTCTCTGACAGGCACACAACCTGAGGGACTAGAATATTCATTTGCATTGGGCTAGTGACAGCAGGGTTTTTAATCTGTCCTGACACATTTCCCCAAATTCTTCATTATAGAACTAGTACCACTTCTCTATTTAGAGAGTGATTAAGAATGTTACAGGTTTGAGTCTTAGACTACATTTGTCTGAGAGTTGCCTCTATTTTACCATTTTAATATGAGGGTAATAAAATTACTCAGATGAATATTACATGAGTTAAAATCCATGTAAAGCACTTAACACAAATTTAAGTAAATTTTTAATATGTGTTAAGGCACTATTCTTTTTCCTCTTTTCTCTTTCCTTTCTATTGTTTCTCTTGCAATACTTTTCAAATTTTATACATTCAGTTAATCATTCCTTTTTAAGAGAAAAGGAAGGTCAATCTTTTATAGATCTTCCATACCTTTCTTACTGCTATTCTTCAGTTTAAGCCAAATCATGAGATAAGGAGCCTAAATTTTTCCAAAGATGATGGCTGCATCTCTCAGGGGTAGTTGGGAGTGGGGGACGGAAGGATAACTCCTATAAGAGAAGGTATCATTCAAAAACTAATAAGTCTAGCATCAAAATTAATTTTTATATATCCAAAAGTATTACTAAAAAAAAAAAATCCACAAGGTGACAGAATATATTTGTCACATGCTGGCAGTTATTAAAAGTCAAAATATAAAAAATACAATTCATAAATCCTAGAAAGTAAAAAATGGGCAAATAATCAACAATTTCTAGAAGAGAAAATCTTCAAATAGCCAAAAATCCTATTAAAAACAACTTTATTAGAGACATGTAACTTAATGAGGTATCATTTAGCAAAATCTTTATATTGGCAAAAATTTTAGTCTGACATTAGCAGATGCCAATGATAGGGAATAAGGACTCGCAAGCACTATTGGAGGAATTTGGCAGTGTAGACTAAAAAATACTACCTTAGAAAGCAAATTGTTCACCTCTATTCATGTTGAATAGGCACCTATTACCAAGCAATTCTACGTCTAACAAGTAATTACAGAGCATACATACAGCTGGGGACAGCAATGCCGTTGCAGCTCTGTAATGGGGGAAAATAAAACAATTTAAATATCTAATAACAAAAATGAAATGTGAATTTTGTACTGACACATAAGAAAACAAGATTAAGAAGAGAAAATAGAACTACATTTTAACATCAACTTATTTCAAAAATACATGTATAAAGTTCTTATAACATATTGATAAGGAGGTATATGCACCTTAATTTAAAAAGCAGAAAGCCTGGGAGTAATGTATACCAAATTCTTTTGGTAGGAGAAAGGAAGGATATGCTACTGGAGGTGGACAGAAATCTTACCATTTGTTTTATAATCGATGTGGTGTTCACCAGTACCTAGTTAATTTCTTTCCAGTATTTAAAAATAGTACCAGAAGGCAAACATAAAAGGAGGCAGACATATTGACGAGACTGCCCCCACTACATTTATAGCAATAATACCACCCCTGGTAAACCCCCTATTTAAGTAGGGGACCAAGTTTCTTCAAGCTTCATGCCGTTCGTGCAATGCAAGATCTTTCTTCTAAGATCCTCCACCTTATGAAGTCGAAGGACCTGGGAAGTGTCCAGCTTGGACTCTACTTTCCTCATTTTATCACCGGTTCCATAAGCAAGCTGCAAACAGTTTTTAACTAGCTAGGATGAGGCAAGCTTCTTGCCGCCTTCGGAAAATCTCGACCTGTGGTCGATTGCAGTTATCAGCACAGAGAAATTCGGCAATAAAACCGCCATAAGGGCCGGCCATGGTGGCTCACGTCTGTAATCCCAGCGCTGTGGGAGGCCGAGGCGGGTGGATTTCCAGTGCTCACAGTTCGAGACCAGCATAAGCATGAGTGAGCCAGAGTAAAAGACCCTGTCTCTACCACCAGGAAAGAACACCGCCGGGCGTTGTGGTGGGCGCCTGTAATCCCAGCTACTTGGGAGGCAACTGGCACGAGGAATCACTACAAGCAAGGACAATGTAAAAAAACAAAAAACAAAACAAAAAAAACAAAAAACACACACACAAAAAAACCCAAGGGAACTAGTAAGAGTGCAAGCCAACTGAAATTAAAAGCAAAATAAAAAACAAAAAACTGCCATAAGAGCCTAGTTGTAGGTATTTAAGCCCTTTTTCTGAAAATATTAGGGGCCCTAAAAAGGGCCTTTTTAGTAAACATGGTTTTGAAGTGGTACTTAGCCGCCGAAACCATACAGGGTGCGGCCCTGCCGTTTAAGCGCATAAACCACGTCCATAGCTGTGACCGTCTTACGTTTGGCATGCTCCGTGTAGGTGACAGCGTCCCGGATCACGTTCTCAAGGAACACCTTGAGTACCCCACGGGTCTCCTCATAGATGAGGCCTGAAATGCGCTTGACTCCGCCACGGCGGGCCAGGCGTCTGATCGCAGGCTTTGTGATGCCCTGGATGTTGTCGCGCAGCACTTTCCGGTGGCGCTTAGCACCCCCTTTACCTAAACCCTTCCCTCCTTTACCACGTCCAGACATTGTCAAAAGACACAAAATGAAAAGTACACTGAAGAGGTATGGCAACTTCTCTTTATAGGTAACTCCTGCGGACCTGACTGAAAACCTAATAGAGTTGCGGCGAGAAGTTCCGCTGCGCTGGGGGAGGGGAAGGGAACAAGCTTGCCCTGCTGTTTCTTCTCTTTCAGTATCCTCTCTTACTCGCTTTCAGTTCTTTTTAATACTTAAGACGTAAGCTATTTTTCTGTTTTCATTTAGTGTGATTCCTGCCCTCATTAAACAGCAAAATTTCACTATCATAGACAATACACAAAGCAAAGGGATAAAGATATTGTGTATTTTTACATGTATCCATCTATTTCTTTAACACTATCTGCATGAGACTATGGTATTTTGTAAGATTTTTCTCCTTAGTGTGTGGTAGAAATATGCTCAGTATGCTAAATTCCTAAAAATAGAACAAGGTGGACTAATTACAGAATTTTAAGATCTTTCAGGCATATTGCCAAATTCTCTTCTACCAGAGGTACATCTTTTCATTTCCAACATTGAAGTATGAGTGATTCCCTCAAATATGGCTCTTGAGTACGTTAAATGCTTTTCAAAGTTGAAGGACCTCAGAAATGCACAGAATCAAGGTCCCTCTAACCTTGTCTTTTTTCTCTTCCCCAAGGTAGGGAGGAACTTTCTCTGGAATTTCCTGGTCTGAACAAGAATGCTTCTTACCAAACAACTCATAGTTGCCTTCAGTCCACTTCCTGTTAACATCAAGGTCTATGGCAGAGAAGACTGAAGAATGCAACCACACCTGGATGGATTTTTCTACTAGATATGCCTGCTTGCCTGCCTGCCTGCCTGCCTCTTGGCAAGTTAATTTCTATCTCCTGGATCTATACTGCCCCTCAAAT
>CAUYON010024731.1:0-28129 GCA_963573935.1 Arctocebus calabarensis | reverse complement strand
TTTTTTTTTTTTTTTGAGACAGAGCCTCAAGCTGTCGCCCTGGATAGAGTGCTATGGCATCACAGCTCACAGCAACCTCCAATTCCTGGGCTCAAGTGAGTCTCTTGCCTCCGCCTCCCAAGTAGCTAGGACCACAGGTGCCTGCCACAACGCCCAGCCATTTTTTTGGTTGCAGCTGTCATTGTTGTTTGGCAGGCCCGGGCTGGATTTGAACCTGCCAGCTCAGGTGTACGTGGCTGGCGTCTTAGCCCACTGAGCCACAGGCACCGAGCCGGGGATGCATGTTAATATGTTTTTTGAACTGAAAAATGAAGTCATACTTCTCTGTCAGCAAGTAAATCTGATTTGCTTGATAAACTGACAATGAGGATTCACCCAGTCCTCATTATTATATAGAAGACATTTTCTAAAATTTAAAGAACTAAATATGTAGCTCTAAGGATATGACAAAAATACAATTCAAATATAGCAAAACACTTAGAACCCTACAGTCAAATGAAATTTAAATTAAAAAAAATATATAATTTTTTTTTTTTTTTTGAGACAAGTCTCACTCTGTTGCCCAGGCTAGAGCCTAGCTGACAGCAATCTCAAACTTCTGGGTTCAAGCGATCCTCTTGCCTCACCCTCCTGAGTAGCTGAAACTACAGGCACCTTCCACAATGCCCAGCTAATTTCTTCTACTTTTAGTAGAGACTGGGTCTTCTTATATGGGCTGGTTTCCAACTCTCAATCAATCCTCCCACCTCAGCCTCCTACAGGCATGAGCCACCACCCCCAACATAAAAATTTTTATTGTGGAAAACTATGCAAGTGTGATTGAATACTTTTCTACAGCATAAAATAATTATAATAAAATTATATAGTGGTATAAAATAGACATGTGTTCAAGAAGAGAAAGGACTCACAAAAATTTACTAAAGTAAAAGAGCATTTGTTCATGAATTTTTTAATGGATAGTGGGGGACATTAATTATTTGATCCCATGACAAACACTGAAATATAGGGTATATTAGTTTAGTTTAATTTTTAAATTATACAATACATAAACAATTACATTCTTTGCTATTATTTAACCTTGTAAAGTCAACTTAAAAATATGTGAAAAGACACATCTTTTTCTAAAATTCTTTTAGTAGATATTCAAACAAAAATGTTTTAGTGGATAACCCTGTTTGCTATTTGAAAAGCCTGCCACTGTTTGCAGTTCTGTCTGTGAAACAGAAGGAAGCAAGGCCTAATTTCCAGAATCACTTCAATCCTTAAAGTTGACATATAATATTGATTTTATACTGCTGTTATTTCTGCATCATCTACATATTTGCCACTAATATAAACATTAAGCATATAAACATGAAGCAGTTCTTTTTCTCCTCTATTTGCAATTAAACCATTTTATGTAACCATACCAAAGATTCTTGGGTTTCTTGCTATCACTCACCCTTAACATTTTTTTTTTTTTTTTTTTGAGACAGAGCCTCAAGCTGTCACCCTGGATAGAGTGCTGTACCATCACGTCTCATAGCAACCTCCAATTCCTGGACTCAGCGAGTCTCCTGCCTCTGCCTCCCAAGTAGCTGGGAATACAGGCGCCCGCCACAATGCCCAGCCATTTTTTGGTTGCAGCCATCATTGTTGTTCGGCGGGCCCGGGCTGGATTCGAACTCACCAGGTCAGATGTACATGGCTGGCGCCCTAGTCTGTTGAGCCACAGGCGTCGAGCCACCCTTAACATTTCTAATCCAGCAAATATATTTATCACAAAAAACTAGTTTCCATGGTGGGAAACTAGCTATTTTTCAGACCTTTGTTGGTGATTTTCTTCTGCCTATCAATGTGGTAGATAGAAGTATTGACAGTATAGTGTTTAACAGATAGAATTGAGTTTGAAACCAAACTTTATCATTTATTATCTATGTGTCTCAAGGGATATTACCTGATCTCCCTTTGCCTCAGTTCCTTTATTTTCAAAATAGGGCTGATAAAAGCACCATCTCATAAAGTGATTGGAAGATTAAATTAGCATTTTTTTTTTCAGACAGAGTTTCAAGCTTTCACCCTAGGTAGAGTGCTATGGCATCATAGTGCACACCAACCTCCAATTCTTGGACTCAAGTGATCCTGTCTTCTCAGTTTTTCTACTTTTAGTAAAGACGAGGTCTCACTTTTGCTCAGGCTGGTCTTGAACTCCTGAGCTCACTCAATCCCGCCCCCACCCCAGCCTCCCAGAGTGCTAGGATTACAGGCATGAACCACTGTGCCTGGCCTTAAATTAGCACATTCCTATAAATTTCTTAGAGCAGTGCCAGGTACATAGTTATATGCTATACAAATTTTAATTGTTTAAGACCTCTGTGACACCAAGGCCTTTCATTCACTCATACTTTCATCAAAGAATAATTTTTTTTAATTAAATCATACTGTGTACATTAATGCAATCATGGGGTACACTGTGCTGGTTTTATATTTGAAATATTTTCATCAAATAGGTTAAAAAGAATGAATTTTTTTTTCTGACACAGGGTCTCACTCTGTTGCCTATGCTAAGGTATAGTGACATTATTGTAGTCATTACAACCTCAAATTTCTGGGCTCAAATGATCTTCCTGGTTCAGCTTCCCAGGTAGCTGGGACTATAGGCACACACCACCACAGACAGCTAAGTTTTTTACTTTTTGTAGAGACAGGGTCTCTTTATGTTGACCAGGCTGGTCTTCAACTCCTGGCCTCAAGTGATCCTACTGCCTTGGCCTCCCAAAGTGCTAAGATTACAGGCATGAGCCACTGTGCCTGGCCAAAAAATAGATATTAATATTTAAAGTATGGCAGGCAATGTGGTAGATGATAGGGATTCAAAGATGAAGAGAATACATCCCTGCTCTCTAAAGTTCATACCCAGTTAGGAGAGATAAACATGAAAACAGTGTGGTAACATTAATAAATGTTTATGGTTGGGCGGCGCCTATGGCTCGGTGAGTAGGGTGCTGGCCCCATATACCAAGGGTGGTGGGTTCAAATCCAGCTCCAGCCAAACTGCAACAAAAAAATAGCCAGGTGTTGTGGTGGGCGCCTGTGGTCCCAGCTACTCGGGAGGCTGAGGCAAGAGAATCGCCTAAGCCCAGGAGTTGGAGGATGCTGTGATCTGTGACGCCACAGCACTCTACCAAGGGTGAGACCCTATTTCTAAAAAAAATAAAAATAAAAATAAATAAATGTTTATGGTTAAATTAACTGAAATAATTTCAGAGGTTTGAAAAAAGCCTATAAAAAAGAAAGTGTTTAATTCTGATAGGAAATTCCAGAGAAGGCTTCCTAAAGAGTCTGACTTTTAATTTGGATTTTTTTTTTAAAAGATAGTCTTACTATTTTGCCCACCCTGGGGTGCAGTGGTATAATCATGACTCACTGTAGCCTAGAACTCCTGGGCTTAAGTGAACCTTCTATCTGAGCCTCCTAAATAGCTGGGATTATAACATGCCTGGATAATTTTTTAAAAGATGTTTTTGTAGATCACACCTGTAATCCTAGCACTCTGGGAGGCTGAGGTGGGTGGATTGCCTGAGCTCAGGCGTTCAAAACCAGCCTGAGCAACAGGGAGCCCCATTTCAAAAATGTGCCCAGGCGTTATGGCAGGCACCTGTAGTCCCAGAGAAGCTGAGGCAAGATGATCACCCAAGAGTTTCAGGTTGCTGTGAGCTATGATACCATGGCACTCTACCAAGGGCGACAAAGTGAGACTCTGTCTCAAAAAAATAAACAAGGGTGGCTCCTGTGGCTCAGTGGGTAGGGCACCAGCCAGATACCGAAGGTTGCCAAACTCGAAACCAGCCCCAGCCAAACTGCACAAAAAATAGCCAGGTGGTGTGGCAGGTGCCTGTAGCCTCAGCTACTCAGGAGGTTGAGGCAAAAGAATCACTTAAGCCCATGAGTTTGAGGTTACTGTGAGCTGTGATGCCACAGCACTCTACTGAGGGTAACATAGTGATACTCTGTCTCAAAAAAATAATAATAATAAAATTAAAAAATAAATAAATAATTTTTTTTTTTTTAGATATGTTGCCCAAGCTGCTTTCAAATTCCTGGCCTCCTAAAGTACTGGAATTACAGGCATGAATCATCATACCTGGCCTTAATTTGAATATTAAAGGATAAAAAGTAACTCATTCTATAGCTAAGGTGGGTGAGGGCATTCAAAGTAGAGAAAAAGCTGTGCTAAAGATCCCTATCTTTAAGGCATACACTTAAGAGTCTTATGTCTATTGATAAGAACTTAGAACATAAAAATAGATATGAATATTTATAGTATGCTGAGCAATGTGGTAGGTGATAGAGATTTCTATGATCTTCTACCATTTTATATACATCTCTAATTTATGACAAACAAAATAACCATTTTTCTTTATATATGCTATTCCCCAATGCTTATACATCATATTGTTTTCATTTATGTATAACTGCAAGTGTTCATTTTCCAAACCAAATACAAGGTACATTATTTTCTGCAAAAATCAAATAGCTGTAGTTGATCTGAAAGGCTTTCCAAGTAATAATAGAAGCATGAAATATTTTAAATTCTTTTTCTTTTCTTTTTTTTTTTTTTTTTGAGACAGAGCCTCAAGTTGTCACCCTGGATAGAGTGACGTGACATCACAGCTCACAGCAACCTCCAACTCCTGGGCTTGAGCAAGTCTCCTGCCTCTGCCTCCCAAGTAGCTGGGACTATAGGCGCCTGCCACAACGCCCGGCCATTTTTTGGTTACAGCCTCATTGTTGTTTGGCGGGTCAGAGCTGGATTCAAACCTGCCAGCTCAGGTGTACGTGGCTGGCACCTTAGTCCCTTTAGCCACAGGCGCTGAGCCTTAAATGCTTTATAAGAAGGAAACAAAGGCCTGGTGTGGTGGCTCAGGCCTATAATAATTGTAGCACTCCCGGAGGCTGAGGCAAGTGTATTGCCAGAGCTCAGGAACTCGAGACAAGCCTGAGCAAGAGCAAGACCCCATCTCTAAAAATAGCTGGGAGTTATGACAGGTGCCTGTAGTCCCATCTACTTGGGAAGCTGAGGCAAGAGGATGGTTTGACCCCAAGAGTTTGAGGCTGCTGTGAGCTATGATGCCATAACACTCTATCAAGGGTGACAAAGTAAGATTCTGTCTCAGAAAAAAGAAGAAGGAAGGATAGTGTTGCAGCCTGTATACTCTATGGCTAGGAGGAGTGAGAGTTATAAGAAATACTTATATAGCTCAGTAATGGAACACCTTGGTGGAGAGGGATTTAGCTCTCCTGACAAGCATGAGGGCTCGCAAGATGAGAGCAGTGGTGAATTGGCAGTCTCTACACCTGTGGTGTTGAGAGACACGAGATCAGCCTTATATTAGGCTGGAGGAGAAGGCAGTCGGAAGCATGCGCATTCTATCATGGACACGCTTACTCTGACTGTCTCTTCTCCTGCCTGCAGAACGCCAGCACGGCGTCTCTCTGCTGAAGATTACCAAGCTCTGCCAAAGACTAAGATCTATCTTTCTAAGAAAACTGCTTTACTCTAAGACTCTCTCTCTCCTGCTAAAGTAGATAGCCCAAAGGCACCTAAGAGACCTGGGCAAGGTAACTTAGTAGTCCGCGTCTGGAATCTAGTTAAGCCGGGCCTGAGACCTGACCAGTCTTGGGCCCTGACAAGTGGTGTCAGAAGTAACCTGTAACAAGATAGTATATTAAACTAGTTTACAATCATAATTCATTTTAGCTTAATCTGAGATTCTTATCAATAATGCAAACAAGGCTGGGGTGCAGTGGCTCATGCCTGTAATCCTAGCACTCTTGGAGGCGGAGGTGGGATCCCTTGAGCTCAAGAGTTCTAGACCAGCCTGAGAAGAGACCCTGTCTCTACTAAAAATAGAAAAATTAGCTGGGTTTTGTAACAGGTGCCTTTAGTCCCAGCTAATCATGAGACTGAGGAAGGAGGATTGCTTGAGCCCAGGAGTTTGAGGTTGCTGTGACCTAGGCAGACACCAACGCACTCTAGCTTGGGGCAAGAGTGAGACTTTATTTCAAAAAAAAAAAGATACAGACAACTCTAACCCAAATAACTCTGCATACTTTAATAAATACCTCTGTAAAATAATTTTCCCGATCACTGTTTATATCACAAACAGATATGATACATACCTGTGTCTGAAGGACGTAAAAAGTCTGTGTCACAGGTAAAAAAGGTCTGATGATCCTGTGCTGACAAATTCATATCATAGTACGTAAGTGGTTCTTTACCAGTCACCCAAGTGTATCTTTACCAAAACAAAACAAAAAAAATCTAAATTGAACATTAGAGGACATATCTGCTACAGTAGACACTATTTAAATTTTAAAAATATATTGCTACAAATTCTATCTTAAGATATCTTAAAACAAAAGAGATAACATACACAAATACTTAGAGTATGATAATAAAACATCAAAAAACCAAATAGGAAAAGACTATCAATAAACAGTGCTTTGAAAGTTGAATTTGAAGGGATAATAATTTTAGTTAGATATAGTATATTAACTACACTTAAACATATTCTCACCTCTCCAAATCCACAATAAATTAACAGCAAGTTAACAAACAGGCTAATAAAGACATTTTACAATGTCACATCTCATTAGTAACCAACAAATAGCAAATTAAAATAAGTTCCGGCTCGGTGCCTGTGGCTCAATGGGCTAAGGAGCCAGCCATGTACACCTGAGCTGGAGGGCTCGAATCCAGCCCGGCCTGCCAAACAACAATGACGGCTGCAACCAAAAAATGGCTGGGTGTTGTGGTGGGCACCTGTAGTCCCAGCTACTTGGGAGGCGGAGGCAAGAGAATCGCTTGTGCCCAGGAGTTGGAGGTTGCTGTGAGCTGTGACGCCACAGCACTCTACCCAGGGTGACAGCTTGAGGCTCTGTCTCAAAAAATAAATAAATAAATAAATAAAATAAAATAAGTTCTACTTTTTGCCTATCCAGTGGGCAAAGATAATGTTATCAAGGGTGAAGTGGGACAAGCACACACATACTGTTGGTATAAATGGTAAATTGATATCTACATTTCTTTTTCCAGAAATCAATTAGGTAATATCTATGAAGAGTCTTAAAAGCAGTCACACCCAGCTGAGGGATGAATACATGAATTCTACTATCCCATTCTCCCTACTTTTATTTTTGAACTTTACATAGTAAGAATTTTTTAAAATATTAAAGGAAAGAAAAAACCTATTTATACTCTTTGATCCCAGTGATACAAATCAACTCTAAGGAAATAATCATAGATGTGGCTAAATATTTATATATAAAAATATCCTCTAGTGTAAATGTTAATAGAGACATAATAATCATTTTTAAGGATTTCAGATTAATATGAGGGTACAAAGCATAAGGTTATATAATTTACATATGAAAAGTTAAAGTCAGAGTTATAGCTGTGTCCTACCCTCATGCATTGTACCCACTGGTTGGGAAGCTACTGAATCCCTTCCTTTCCTCCGCCCTTCTTGAATTTAATTGAGATTTTCTCTTCTGTAGGTCTGTGTTTCAAATCAGTATTGAGTGCAGGGACATAATAATCTTAAGTGACCCAGATAAAGGTGTTGCAGGTAAAGTATGATATCTCTATATAATAGAAAATATATAACTGTTAAAAATTGGTGTTTTTTGGCTCAGTGCCTGTAGCTTAAGGAACTAAGGCACCAGCCTCATACACTGGACGTGGGTGGGTTCGAATCCAGCCCGGGCCTCCCAAACAACAATGACAACTACAACCAAAAAAAGTAGCTGGGCGTTGTGGCAGGTGCCTGCAATCCCAGCTATTTGGGAGGCTAAGGCAAGAGAATTGCTTAAGCCCAAGAATTGGAGGTTGCTGTGAGCTGTGATGCCATGGCAGTCTACCCAGGACAACGGCTTAAGACAAAAAAAAAAAAAGAAAAAAATCGCGTTTTTGAAAAACTTCATGTTTTTAAGAAATTTTATTGGAAATTCACATACTATTATGTTTAAAAAAAAGGAGGATGTAAAACTATACCTACATTATAATGTTTGAGTTTTGTTTCTATACATGCATATAGAAGAGAAAACTACATGGAAATACTCTAAAATACTAATAGCAGTTATCATCACCTGTTGATAGGAGAAAATGATTTTTACTTTCTTTTTTATACACCTCTGTATTTTTCAATTTTCTACAATCCTTAAAAATGATTATTATTCTATTCTATGATTATTTCTATTCATATTTCTGTATATGTTTTACAATCAGAAAAATAAGCATTTTAAAAATACATTATAAGTGTTCTTTACATATATTATCAAAGATTTTAAATTAACTGTACAAATTGCCTTTAAAGTCTTTGGCTATTTTGTAGGAAATTATCATGAGGGAAAAAAACCCATAATCTTTCATTTATCAAAGTTTTGCTATGTATTCTAAGATTCAAAAAATGTAGGGGCCAGGCACGGTGGCTCACACCTAAAATCCCAGCACTTGGAAGGCTGAAGTGGGTGGATTACCTAAACTCACAGGTTCAAGACCAGCCTGATCCAGAGTGAGACTATGTCTCTAAAAATAGCCAGACATTGTGGTCAGCGCCTATAGTCCCAGCTATGTGGGAAGCTGAGGCAAGAGAATGGCTTAATCCCAAGAGTTTGAGGTTGCTGTGAGCTATGATGCCATGGGCACCTTCTACTAAGTGTGACAAAGTGAGACTCTATCTAAAAAAAAAAAAAGTCAAAAAATGTAATTATCCACATTATCCATAATGATTTAAAGCCATTAGAAATATATGTACACTATCAATAACCTAAATTAGAAGTAAATAAAAAAGATTCAGGGAAAGAAAAATAACTATTGGGACACAAAAATGGCTAACATATGAAATACATATGAAAGAGTTCTATACACTTTCTAAGGGATGGCTACAATATAACTTTAAGCTTTCTTGAACCACACAATGGCTTATCAATACAACTTAAGACTTTTACATAAAGACAAACTAATCATTCAAAGGAAACGTAAGTATTCTTAACATTAAGAAACTTCTGGCTCGGCGCCTGTGGCTCAAGCGGCTAAGGTGCCAGCCACATATATCTGAGCTGGCAGGTCTCAATTCAGCCCAGGCCCGCCAAACAACAATGATGGCTGCAACCAAAAAATAGCCAGGCATTGTGGCAGGTTCCTGTAATCCCAGCTACTAGGGAGGCGGAGGCAGGCGAATCGCTTGAGCCCAGGAGTTGAGATTGCTGTGAGCTGTGATGCCACAGCACACTACCCAGGGTGACAGCTTGAGGCTGTCTCAAAAAAAAAAAAAAAATTCTCTTTAAGGTCTTTATGAAGTGAATACTGTATAATGTAACAAGGAATAGCCTCAAAAACTTTGATTAAACACACTAAGAAATTCAAGAAATTCAATTCTCTTTCTTTCTTTTTTTTTTGCAGTTTTGGCCGGGGGCTGGGTTTGAACCCTCCACCTCCAGTATGTGGGGCCAGCGCCCTATTCCATGAGCTAAAGGCGCGGCCCAGGGACCTGTCTCTTACGGAATCTTTTTTTTTTTTTTTTGTAGAGGCAGAGTTTCACTTTATCAACCTTGGTAGAGTGCTGTGGTATCACACAGCTCACAGCAACCTCCAACTCCTGGGCTTAGGTGATTCTCCTGCCTCAGCCTCCTGATTAGCTGGGACTACAGGTGCCTGCCACAACGCCCGGCTATTTTTCTGTTTTGCAGTTCGGCCGAGGCCGGGTTTGAACCCGCCACCTTGGGTATATGGGGTCGGTGCCCTACTCGATGAGCCACAGGCGCCGCCCTTACGGAATCTTTTAACACAGGCTCTATGGCATCTTTCATAAAAGCCTAGCTTTCCACTGGTGTGGTGGCTCACACCTGTAATCCTAGCACGCTGAGAGGCTGAGGTAGGAGGATTGCTTGAGTTCAGGAGTTCAATACCAGTGTGAGCAAGAGTTAGACGTTAGCATGAATAAGAGCGAAACCCCAGCTCTCCTAAAAAACAGAAAAAAGTTAGCTGGGTGTTTTAACAGGTGCCTGTAGGCCCAGCTACTGGAGAAGCTGAGGTATGAGGATCACTTGAACCCAAGAGTTTGAGGTTGCTGAAAGCTGTGATGATGCCACGGCCCTCTACCCAAGGTGACAGAGTGAGACTCTGTCTCAAAAACAAACAAAAAATCACTTTAACTTATTATATATCAGTATCTTTAACTAGAAAAGCTGTGATACATTTATAACAATAAATGTTTCCATAATGTGTTTACCCTTAGACCAATGTCATACTGAAAGCAAAATGTGATTACCTCCTATATTCTGCTCCTCTGAAAAGGTTTAGAGGGTTTCTCCATACTTTGCATTCTGAAAAATAAGGAGGGAAAATAGAAAAAAATGGATAGTTTAATCAAATGCAGTTAAATCTTCATTTAACCAACACTTATTGTCTACCTATTGAATACTAAGCATGGTGGTAGCCACAGAGTTACAAAGATGAATAAAACATGCCAAGTTAGAGAAACAGAGTTAACTAAGTCATTCCCTAATTTCTGTCTCCATAGCATTAGGTCCATACTTCAATGTAATATGGTATGTATTTACCATTTTACAGAGTCATTATTCATCTGGTTCTTAGTTTCTCCTTTAAAATGTGGTCTTTTAAAACTTTGTTCACTTTTTAGCCGGGCGTTGTGGCAGGCGCCTGTAGTCCCAGCTACTCGGGAGGCTGAGGCAAGAGAATTGCCTAAGCCCAGGAATTGGAGGTTGCTATGAGCTGTGTAATGCCACAGTACTCTACCGAGAGCAATAAAGTGAGACTCTGTCTCTACCAAAAAAAAACAAACTTTGTTCATTTTTATATTCCTGGAGCCTAGCACGGCATCTAGAACTGTACATGTTTAATTGAATTAAATATAGCATGAGGCATTAGTCATGTAAACAATGGCCTAAGCTGTGATAAATGCTATAGTAGAGACATGTTTTGCTCTAGGAGAAAAAATACTCTAGGGAAATCAGGGAAGCCTTCAGAAAGGACATGACATTTGAACTGGCATTCAATCATTGTAAAAGATAAGTAGAAGGTTGCAGATAAAGGACATTCCAAGCAAAAGTAGTATAAAACCACACAGGATGGGAAGAAAAAAATCATTTTACCATAAGGACATTTGCACTTGAATGTTTATAGCAACTCAATTCACAATTACAAAGATGTGGAAAGAACCCAAGTGTCCATCAACCCATGAATGGATTAATAAGGGCATGTGTATGCCTAGAATACTATTCAGCCATATAGAAAGATGGAGACTTTACATCTTTTGCATTTACCTGGAAGGATTTGGAGAACATCCTTCTAAGAAAAGAATCACAAGAATGGAAAAGCAATAGCCAATATACTCAATATGAAACTAATAGATGAGCAACTACCAGCACAAGAGAAAAACACATTTAAATTCAAGAACGGAGGAAAAGGAAGGGAGGCGAGGGGAGGGGACTTGATAAGCTCTCCCCTATTGGATGCAATGTAGGGGTATATAGCACACCTCCTGGGTGAAGGGCTCAACTACAACTTGGACTTTCCTAATGAACACAAACAATTTAAACTAATCATGTCCTTATATTAATCTGAAATAAAAAATAAATTTTAAAAACCCACACATGGCTAGGCTGGATAGATTACAGGGCAAGGAGTGGGAGGGAGAGCTATTTTCTGACCTGTAAATGAGGTTAGGAAATCAACTGGGGGAAAGTGATGAAGGAGCTTATATATCATACTAAGGAGTTTAGCTATTATCTTTAGTCATTAAACTTTATCAAGAGAAAAATAAATATCAGATCTGTGTTTACATCAGCAGTTCAGAAAAGTCTGATTCATATACCTGCGAAGTAACGATTAATTTCATAATAAATTGTAAAAAATTATTTGCCTTTTTGCTGTGTTGACTTCAGTTCTATGACCTTGAGAGTAAGGGGCTTCTTTAAATTTTGTACCCTTGGCACTTCACTTGTTTTACTCTTTCTGCAAAGTTGAACTGGTTGTGCAAAATTAATGGTGAGTAAAATTGCTAGTACTTTAGCCAAGAGTCAAGGCAGTAATACTAAATTGTATTAGGAATCATTGGCTTCTTCACTCCCAGATCCTTACAACAAAAACAAGGCAAATTTCGTAAACATTATAGCAAGTAAGATGGTTATCTCTAGTAAAAGCTATTGTTTGGTGAGATGAACTGGCCACTTTTGTCCTGGAACACCACTTACACTTGAAAGAGTCACAGACAGAAAAACTTACGATTATTTAGATGGGTACCTGGCAGACATTTTCTTAAAAATGAATAGAGTCTGTTAACTTAAAGGGAGAAAACTATTCAGTATTTTCTGCTAATGATCAAATTTGAGCTTTTAAGTACCTATTAGAATTTTGATAAACTTATGCCTGCTCTGGAGACTGGAAGTCTGTGATCAGGGTACCAGCAAGGTTGAGTTCTGGCAAGGGTTCTCTTCCTGACTGGTAGATAGCTGCCTTCTTGCTGTGTTCTCACATGGCAGGGAGACCCAAGCTCTGGTGTCCCTTTCTCTTCTTCTTTTTTTAACCTTTTCAAGAACTTGATTTTATCATCTTCTTCTTATAAGGGAATCTATTCTATCAGATCAGGTTTCTACCCTTATTTAATCTTTTTTTTTTTTTTTTTTGTAGAGACAGAGTCTCACTTTGTCCCCCTCGGTAGAGTGCCGTGGCGTCACACAGCTCATAGCAACCTCCAACTCCTGGGCTTATTTTTTTATTTTTTATTTTCTGTTTTTATTTTTATTAAATTATAATTGTGTACATTGGTCCAATCTTGCTTCAGCCTCCCAAGAAGCTTGGGACTGCAGGCACCCACCACAAAGCCTGGCTATTTTTTTGTTTTGCAGTTCAGCTGAGGTTTGAACCCACCACCTTTGGTGTATGGGGCTGCCGCCCTACTTGATGAGCCACAGGCGCCACCCAGAATAGTTATACTCTTTTTTCAGAAAAAAAAAAAATTACTGGAGAAGGGGAAGTATCTCATATAATGAAAAAACGGGTCTATCCAGTATGAAAGAAAATAATTCCAAAGGTGTATGCACCAAACTTCAGAGCTTCAAAAATGTGACACAAAATTAATAAAACTATAAGGAAAAATAGAAAAATTCACTCATATAGCTAAAGACTTCAATGTTTTTCTCTCAGAAATTGAGACAATCAGCAAGAGTATAAAAGAACTCAACAACAACATCAAGCAATAGTATTTAATAATTTTTCCCAAGAGAAGCATAACTTACATTATTTCAAAAGGCTCATGAAATATATGCCAAGCTAGTCTATAAACTAAGCCATTGAGCAAACTCCAACACATTTAAATAGTTGAAATCTTACAGAATTTGTTCCGTAACTGCAATGTAATCGAACTAGAAATCAGTAACAGAAAGATAATGGAGAAATATCCAAATATTTTGAAACTAACCAATACATTGGGTCAAAGAGGGAATAAAATATTTAAAATTTTATAGATCTAAAGGATAGTGAAAGTGCAAGGTATCAACATTGTGGGATGCAGGTAAAGTAGTACTGAGAAAGGAATTTCTGGCACTGAATGAAAATATTAAAAAGCTTATAATCTGAACTCATACCTCAGAATCTGGAAAAATAAAAAAACAAAATAGACCCAAAGCCAGAAAATGATAGGATATTAGAAATATAAGAACAAAGTCTATGAAACCAATACCACAATAGAGAAAACCATTGAAATAAATAAGTACTTCTGTAGAGATTAATAAAATTGCCAAGTGTCCAGCATAACTGACAAAGAAGAAAAAATGAGAAGACGTGAAATATCAACATCCTGTACATAAAAGGGAATATCACTACAAACATTGCAAGAGTAATACAGGAATACTACAAGCAAGTCTACAATTTGACCACTGAGATAGAATGAGCCAATTCCCTTATAAATACAAACTCCCCAAACAGATTCAAGCAGAAAAAGACAATCTCAATAGACATATAACTCTTAAGGAAATTAAATCCATAATTACAAATCTCCTGAAGAATTCCTCAGTTAGAAATTGGTTAACTATAAAATTTTGCCAAATTTTTATTTATTTATTTTCAAATGTTTAAAACATTAACTTCAAATCTCTAAAATATATTCCAGAAACGAGAAGAAAAGAAACATTTCCCACCAATTTATTTTCTGATGCTCATATTACTTTGATACTAAAACTGCAAGACACTATTGTAAGAGGGACTTTATCTAACACATGCATTCAGTGTAACCTGGTTTCTTGTACCCTCAATGAATCCTCAACAATAAATTAAGAAAAAAAAAAGAAAAAAATGTAGATCAATGTTATTTATGAATATAGATGCTCAATACAATATTACCAAATATTAATAGAATTCAGCAATATAAAAAATAATTATGAATTCTGAACAAGTGAGGTTTGTTCTAAGGGAGACATAGTTAATATTCAAAATCAATCCATGTAATCCACTAATTTAACTAGCTAAAGAAGAAAAATGCATACAATCATATCAATCTATAAAGAAAAATTTGACAAAATCTGATACTTATTCATGCTTAACTTTAACAGAAGAATGGGAAGATAAAGAGAATTCCTCAACTTAAAAACCTACAGGCAATGTTAAAGCCAATAGTGAAAGATGAAATGTTTTACCCCCTAAGATTGGGAGCAAGGAAAAGATACCTGTTCTAAATACTCATATTCGCAGGTGTGGTAACTGCATGAAAAAGAAATCAAAGCATACAGATTGGAGAAGAAATAGGTTTTTACTTAAAGTTATCATGATTACCTTTGGTAGAAAACTCCAATTATCTATGAAAAAACTCAGAAAGAACTAATTGAAGAGTTCAGCAAAGTCACACGATATGAGATAAACGTACACAAATAAAATGCATTTCTATATTCTAGCAATTAACACATGGACAGCAACATTAAAAATACAATTAATTTGTAATTATTATTATTTTTAAAAACATACATACTTAGATGTATGTCTAAGAAAACATGAATCAGGACTTCTATGCCAAATGATTGATGAATGAAAACCACAGAAGTCTAAAGAATGGGAAGAAATAAAGAAACATATGGCGTCTTTGTATTAGAAGACTTCAAAATAAAGGAACTGGAATCAGTAGGAAAAATTTAAAAAGAAAAACCAAGACTTGAGAAATTGCTCTACCTGATTTCAAGTCTTAATACATGGTAGCGGTAATCAAGAGTATATGATGCTGGTGGAAAGACAGACACATGGATAAATGGGATGGAATAGACTTTGTAGAAATAGATCCAAACAAATAGCCCAAATGATTTCCTACAAAGATACAAAGTCAATTCAGTGAAGGAGTGATAAGCTTTCAAATGATGTTGATCCAGTTGAACATTTTGGGGCAAAAAAAAGTAAATTAATACAATTAGCTTTCACCTAACTCTCAGGCCTTATAAAGACAATAACGAAAGTGGATTATGACCTTAGTACATAAGACAAAAGTATAAAACTTTTGGGAAAAATAGAAGAAAACCTTAGGGATTGAGGGCTAGGAAAAGAGTTCTTTGACCTAACACCAAAAATATGATCCATACCAGGAAAAAAATGGCTACCATCAAAATTTGAAACTTTGCTCCATGAATCCCCCTGTTTTAGGAATAAATTTCAGAATTAATGGAAAAAATATTCGCAAACCCCATATCTAGAAAAAGTGCTAGTATCTAGATAATACAAAGAAATCTCAAAACTCCATAGTAATAACAACAAAAAAATACAATAATGGAATGGTGTAACATATTACTGTCATAGTTGGAAGTCATAACCAAAAGACAAGAAAAGACATTTCAACCAAGAAAATGTACATATGGCAAATGAGCATGTAAAAAAGGTATTCTACTTCATTAGCAAGGAAGGTAATGGAAGTGAAAACCACATTGACAAATCAGTATATACTCATCAGAATGGTTAAAATTAAAGAAATTATAAAAACACTAAATACTGACAAGTGTGAAAAGGAATTATATTATGTGTTATTGGTGAGAATATAAAATGAAACAGCTTCTCTTGAAAAAAGTTTGATAGTTTCTTAGAAAAACCCAAACAACATCCCCCCTTAAATATATTGATATAATTTCCATACAAAAGCTTTGCAGTTTCACTCCAAGGCTTTTAATCCGGTGAAAGAAAATCTGTGTTTATACAAAACCTTAAACATTTATAGCAGATTTACTCATAATAGCAGACAAGGGAAATGACCCACATGTTCTTCCAGCTAAATAGTATTTTTAACATGGAATATTACTCAGCAATAAAAAGCAGTGTCCTATTGATATACACAGTGATCTGGATGAATTTCCAAAGAACAGTAAGAGAAAAAAAGCCTGTATTGAAAGGTTATGTACTATTCAATGTCTGTCATATAAAATTATTAAAATAAAAAATTATAGAATGGAGAAAAGTGGTTTTCAGGAGTTAAACAAGGAATGGGCATGGGAAGAAAGTGGATATGACTCTAGAAAGCACTTGGTAGATTTTTTCGGTGATGGGAATATTCTGCAACCTGGTTGAAATACTGCACTATAGTTGTGCAAGATGTTACCATTGGAGGAATGTGTGCAAAGGGTACACAAATCTCTGTGTATTATTTCTTACAACTATGTGCAAATCTAAAATTATCTCAAAATGAAAGTGTAAGTTAAAAAAATAAAATGGTAATTACCGCCATTTTGATGAATGCTTATCAGTATTTTCAACATCTGAACGTCTGCAACTTATCTTTATCGTACTTTGGAAGCTAGAAAATATAAAAGATTAAAAAATAATAAAGTGTTTCTAAGTGTTTCCTTCTATTACCAGAAAAATGGCAGAATATTTTTAATCAGTGAGATTTTAGTCACCAATCATACCTGGTATTATTTTATTGTGGACTTATACCAAAAGTAAATACCCACCTAAATGTAATGAATACCTGTGTTCTCTGATGAAGAACTTGATTCTCACCAAACAAATTTAACAATCAGAAGAAAACAAAGCCAATTTGCATCACTATCCTGCAGTTAGCTAACACACATTTTCTTTGGGCTTTTTCAGTTAGAAAATATTTTCAAAATAATTGCAATGTATACACATACTTTGGCTAAATGTGTATTTATCTACACAATTAGTTCAATAGGTTTGAACATGCAGTACAGATTTAGTATAGACTGAAGACATCATTGTATTATATTTAGAGTTTTTTTAGTTTAAGGATAATATAAAATATCAATGATTTTAGAAATACACCATCTCAAACAGTTGTGATCTGATACATTCAACATCAAGGCTTTATATTATGGAGTGAGAGAATTTCATTTTGTCAAATCCTGAGCATAGGAGAGCCATCACATGTGGACTAAAATATCTTCTTTGTAAAACAAAAATGATGACATTAATTGACATTTTGAAATTTTGTATCAAATTAAGATACTCTGCATTAGTGTTTGCATAATTATAAGCTTATCTCCTTTGAATTTTGAAAAGCAATGCTATTGCTACCAAAAAGAAATTGTTAAGAATACCTGAACGACAACATGATATTCAATATCTTCAAAATTATCATTTAATGTCTTACCACAGCACACAGCAAAGAAAATTAAAGCAAGAAAGTGAATCCTTCAATGGACAAAATGATTTGGTAAGGATCAAGATTTGGATCAGATCAGTCATTCCCCATTGAAGGCCCTAAGACAGTGGTTATGCCATTTACATCCTTGCACTGTTGAAATACTCTTCTTCACTGTTCATTGGAGCCAAGGGAAAATTATGTAATTATTAAGTATAATGGTGCTTTCTACAAAAGAGATTGTTTCACTGGATCAAAAGACAGGCTGCCAAATTTATCCCCATGCCTGCCTTTTTTCTTTTTCTCTATGAAGCAAAAGTAATTGCTTTCTGTTTATTGTCTATTCTATAAAACTTATTTTGAAGGTAGTCATGCAGCATGCTGCCATGGAAAATAAGAGGTATTTTGTAGACTAGGTGTTATTTAATTAAATATGAAAAGCTAACTTAAAATAATACTATGCTCACAATAATGAGCAGCTCGGACTAAAGACCACTACAGTGCTTTTAGCACACGCCTCAGACTCTGACGGCTGTGGAGAGCAGGTGCCTCCTCACCAATCATTCTTCATCAATACTGACTTATCCTGGGAGATATACTTAACATCATTATAACTTCCATTTCCTTGTTTCTCTTTAACTGATTAGAATAGTATAAAATGACTGAAACAGAGTGTTCTGTTTTGGAAAAAAAAATTATGCTTAAAGTTATATAAGAGCCAAGAGGAACTATTACATCCCCCAATTGAGCCTTTTGCTTTAATTAAGAGGGTAAAAGACAACTAGGGATATTTTAAAGTCACCTTCATTAAATCATCAGCTAAAGAGTGCAAGAACAATAGAAGAAAGCATTGGGGGTATTGAACAGTGTAGATCTGATGAACCTATTGCATATGAAAATCAAATATTTTTGACAAATAAAGGACTATATTAATTCTTTTCCTTTGCCAAATCCTCCTACCTTCTCTTCCATATTCTCTTTAGTTACATTTGTCAGTGAAACAGTATATTTAACACCCTTGAATTATGCTGGCTTGGATACTAATCGTTCTCTGCTGCCAATTTATATTTAGAACCCACTGTCATTCAAAGTTATTGATGTGTAGTAGATATGAATTCAATAGTCAACAGAAAGCTTTGAGCAACAATTATACACCTAAGTGGATGTAATCTCTTAAAAATATTTCTAAACTATGTTAGTTAGCATGACTGAGGATCAGGGTCCTAATACCTCTAAATTAGATCCTTGGCATATTAATGAATGTCAATTTTTAAAGGAATTCACAGGCAAATACATTGGGCAAATACAACATTGCACAGTTTTTGTTGTTATTTGTTTCTTTCACCGTAGGACTTCTCAGAGCATTTATTATGTCAATGAACATATTAAATTGAATGCATCTTGAGAAATGCTATTCTTTCTATGGAATTAGTGGAAAAGAGTTTTCTGTGTAAAGAAATATAATATAAATAATATCCTCTTTTCCAATAGATATGAGCAGAATTGTCTGATGAAGTTGTCTGGCCCAGTGCATAAGAATAATGCATTTAAAAGAATCATCTGCTGCCCATTTTTCATTTGTTGGGATTTTTGATCTAAACTATTTCATGTCTCCCATTTAACTTCTTGAATAAAAAATTAAAGCTAAAAGCAGGTCTAGCACAGGAGAGGAGCTGCAGAGGGCCGGCGCTAGGCCAGTGGGCTCTATTTTTGAAGCAGCCTTTTATTTCTGCATCTCTGATATCCAAGGCATAGCTTTCAAAAACACTTCTCTTGTGACTAGTTTGCTTTTATCTTTTCCGTTTTATTAAAGGAGTTAAATGGAAAGTATTCTGAAACTCCAATTTAGCTTTTATTTTTCAATAAAAATGACAGTCGAAAAACAGTGTAACCACAGGAGAGGCAGGGCAACCTGGCACAGAGGGGGTGAAAGCCCGCTGAGCTGGGACTACAAAGTGTTTGGATAACAGACTCACCAGGCTTTCTAAATACCTTGGTGAGACAGTGTGAGAAGAGGGCAAATAATAGTCTTCATCTTTGCATTCACCAGAGCTGTCTCTACCGTCATGAAATTTTTATTTAAAGAAATATAAAAAGAAAACCATTAGAATATGGTTCTTGAATACTCTAATGCACTTGTTTTGGTTTGATGTGCCTTTGTACCATAACTTAGTGTAAATTTCACATCTTTTTAAGTCAAATAGCTAATCCCCTAGACCTCTCCAACTAATGATAACACTCCTATTACAGTATGCCCCCAAGTAATATTTACTGAATGTATAGAGTGATATCCTGAATCATGAATATAAACTGACTTCATGAAAAAGCTGCTTCTAACATATTTAGAAGAGATTTAGGTTTGCCAAAACTTCTATAATCCCTGAATAATTTCAGAACAATAACTCTATAATTTTTCCTAAAGCATGTGGTAGAAATATTTAGGAGAACCTGATGCATTGGCTTATTTTATCTCTTGCCAACACTATGCAGGGTTAATGGTGGTCCCATTCAGTTACATTTTAAGAGTGATGTTTATACATGGATGGCAGTAGTGATTGGTAGATTATGGTATAGAAGTGTACACATTGAATCTAAGAGTCCATAACAAATTTTATAAGTATTGTCAGTTGTATTTTGAGAAATCCTAAATGAGAAAGGAATTAATATTAGTGTTGACAACATGAACACCTGGATGTAAGTGGGAGAGTTGAGCTGAAGTGAGGGCCAGACCGTTCTGTAGTACAGTTTTCAGAGAGGGATAGAACCAAATAATCCAAACCCTCAAGTCTGATATCCTGGAATATAAATTCAGTGATCTGTGAAACATATCTAACTTCAAGGGTATTCAGAATTCCAGGTGAGGGGCTCTCCTACAACTTGAACTTTACCTTGGAAGTGAGACAATGTAACCTAAAAATTTGTTCCCTCATATTAATTTGAAATGAGAAGAAAAAAGAAAAAAAAATGTTCTGTTTGGTTCCATGTGCTTCTGGATGGAGATTTTCTGAATTAAGTTAAAGTTTTATAACTCTGGGTTTTGTGTACAGTCCCATTATCTAACCAGGGCTTTTCACTCAAATGACCCAAGTTAAAATATTAGTGAGAATATTTGTTCTACAAGAGGCGTGGAAATTTCTAAGTTTCTTTGTGGCTCTGAGTCACCCAGTGAAAAGTGGGTGTTACAATTATGAACTCATTTATGAACTCATTTCCAATTTTCTGTACGAAGTAAAATGTGAATGTATTTTATCAATCAGCTAATATGTTTCCATGTGTATATACTAAATGATTCACTGTAGTAGAAATATTAATTCCAAAGCACTGAAGTCTGATTTTGAGATGTTACCATTTATTGTTCAGATTGATGAAGTGATTTCTTCAAACGTTGGAAGGAAAAGAACATGGCAATCATTATCTTACACTCTTTTAAAAGGGATAGCATTTGCAACATAGTGTAGCAATCACGATCCTAGACTCAGACTAGAATGACCAATGCGTGAATCCTATTTAATAGCTATGTAACTTGGAGCAAATTGCTTCTCCTCAATTTTCTCACTGAAAAAAGGAGGTAATAATAATCCCTCTTTAGAGTTCTCCTGAATTTCAAAATAGTTAAAATTTATAAGCCACTTTAAATGTTTCCGAAATGTAATGAGGGTGCCCTTATTGCTAAACAATATTATAATGTGACAAGCAGGACAAGGCACACTACTTTTCTCTTTAGTCACCTGATTATTGGATCAATACACTGGCATATTTCCCTCTTCATCTACTCCGTTAATAACTGTTCTGTGGGCTGAAATGTTTATTGCTCTTTTTACCAGTGTTTACAAGTTGATTAAAAAGAAACTGGAAGTATACTATAGATAGAATGGGGGGCTCTCTGATGCCAATATCTAATCTTCAGACTACTGTTCGCATCACTTCCATAGCATGTTCTCCTGGCAGTCCCTGTGAATCTCTTTCAACCTTTAGCCAATTGCTCAATGCATAAATATAACACTTCATACAAACTTATTTACTGTGTGAATACATAAATTATTACTGATGAAGAGAAAATAAAAAAATTGCTTTATATTTCAATATAACAAGCCACCCCTATCCTTGGTGTTGTAGAGATGAATATTTTAAATGTAGAAAGAAGTGAAACAAATAATTGTGAAAGTCATTTGTTAAGATCCAATCATTCCAAAAAGGCTTTAATATGTTGACACATTTTTGATCAACTTCCAAATGAAAAATATATCAGTTGCATTACTTAACTTATAAGAAGCTACAAAATGTGCTCTAACGCCCCTCCTTTCACAATGGAGGGAGCCACCTGCTTTACTCAGGAAGATTCCTGGAACCATGACTGATTACGTGGTTCTCATATTATAGTTTCCATTTGTTAATATTGACTAATTACTAGATTGATTGCCTATTGTCTATTTTGACTTTATAGAACAAAAGCTTGTTTAGAAATGTGATAACACTGGAAATGGTATTCCAAAGGGCAATTGATTCTATCAGCTAAAGATAACTCATTACTTAGAATGAAGGACTTTCTATTAAGGACGGAATATAAGATGCAGAACCTTTATCGCTACGGTGGAGACATTTAAATGTTAGTCTATCTTTTTTCTCACTGCCTGAGGAGGTAGAAAAATAAAGTTATTGCCTAAATAATTTAGAGTTACCTCCCTTTTGCCAAAATTGGGAAACTGTATCAATTTTCTTTCTTTGAGTCATAAAGCTTTTCTGTAGAATTTGAGGAGAAATACTGCTTTGGTTAGTTGGAAACATGCAGGAACTCCTAAGCCCTCCCTAAATTCATCATCACTACTAAAAAATGTTCTTTCTGTTTTACTTGGCACTAAAATTGAAGCTCAGCTTCTGAACAGATTCAATCCTTATTCTTTGTTATGAAAACAGTATGTGATAATTGGGGAGAGTTTAAGTAATGCAGGATAGAATTAAAGAAAAGGTCTGTACATTGGAACAGACCTACCTGATTACTCTTCCCAGAAGTAGGCAGAGTTAACATTTTTAGATTCAAATTTCTACATTTCTACAGTGTACATTCATGTACAATAAATCTGCATGTGTATAAAGAATTTATACTGTATACATGCAAATGTCTATAGATATTTTTATGTTTCCGGGTTTTCTGTTTGGCAGTAGATTTTAAAGATATTTTCATGTCAGGATCATGAATTTTGCATAATGTTCCTAAATGTTGCTATCTCAAAATTTATTCAACAATTCCTGAGTTAGGGAACACTTTAGCAGCTTCACTTTTGCTATTTGATGTACTGTTGTAGCAAACCTTCTTACACATGCTACTGTTTTTTATATATTTGGGCATTCTGACAGACATTGCTAGATTTTTCTATACATGACTATACAAATTAATATTCCTACAGTTATACTTACTTTGCCAACCACCTAGGTCATTAGAACATTACACGAAACTAGGTCATATATCATACATCTTATGCAACAGAAGAATTCAGGGGCTAAATCATTATTTAATGATACTTAGTAGCAAAGTAGGAATTAATCAGGATAACTTAAGGTAAAATGACTCAGACAGAGGAAATAGAACATCCAAACTCTGGGATTAAAAGAGGATCTAGTGCATGAGGTGATGAAAAGGTGCAGGAAGGACAGGTGTCAAAGCTATTGATTCAAAATATTATGCCTGCTCCTCAGAAACTTTCCAGGGCAGATCAGTCTGCTCTATGAGGGTGTTCATTTGTGAGCACTGGTCTGAAGATCATGCTTTGTTAATTTATACTAATGATGAATGTTAATCAAAAACAAATAAGGCCATTGCCCAGCAGCGTGTGATGTTTTGCTATGTATTCTCTAAACATAGTCCCTAAATCATTTATTATGGGAATTTCAAAATAGAAGAAGGAATGTCATGTTTGGATGTCACTTTTATGCAAGTAGAGGATTTGGTAGCTCTTAAATTACATAACGTGATGAGATGGTTCTTTTTCCTGAGCCAAGTCTGGAAGTACAAACATGTCAAACAAATATGGCATTACTGAAATGCCTGATAACTCTGATATGGATGCCATATGGACAGATGTTCAAGAAAATCAGGTTAAAAATCGAGACTGGTAATTCCTGAAGAATTGATGTATTTTTGAGATTGCTATTTTTAATAAGAAAAAAAAACTGAGGGCGGCTCCTGTGGCTCAGCGAGCAGGGCGCCGGCCCCATAGACCGAAGGTGGCGGGTTCAAGCCTGGCCTCGGCCGAACTGCAAAAACAAAAAAATAGCCGGGCTCTGTGGCGGGCGCCTGTAGTCCCAGCTACTCGGGAGGCTGAGGCAAGAGAATCCCTTATGCCCAAGAGCTGGAGGTTGCTGTGAGCAGTGTGACGCCACGGCACTCTACCCAGGGCGATAAAGTGAGACTCTGTCTCTACAAAAAAAAAAAAAAAAGACAACCACAAATGAAATAATAATGTACAAGTGCTTCATAAATTTCTTTTTTAGAAGTCAGGTGGAATGATTATTGTTATTTTATTATAATGGTCCCCAAAGACATCGTGCCATTTTTGTGAATATGTCCGAAAAGGCCGTGCCATGGGTAGAAGGGGAACCAAGCAAGTTACCCCCAGCTCCACACTGGACTAAGAGTGTGGCCTTAAAGCCGGAGCGAAGCCAGGATCTGCAAGGCCTGGGGGAAACTGGGAGACTGGCAGACACAGGAGATGCCATGCAGGGCCTGCTAGGGAGCTAGGGAGGGACCCTCTGCCAGGGCCTATTAGTGGGCAGGGAGGCTGATAGTACATCGTGTTAAAAATCATGACATGACTGCATAGATTTGCTTTGTGGTTTCCGAGATCTAGACACGTCACTCTAGAGAGGTAAAGGTATACTATAAAGCAGCAGCATAATTTATCTGAAAGTCTCATAAGCAGCGATGCCAGGGGCTGGGAGAGAGGCCCAGGACAGGATCCAGGGGCACAGCAGGGTTGGACGTTGCCACCCTCGTGGCCTCGAGCTCCTGCAGCTATTTATAGTCCTCTCCTGAGGAGTCACAAGAGCCTTTTACTTCTGCTTTAGACACAGCATTATTGATTATCTGGGCCCAGGGGCCTTGCAAATCATGGAGGCCCTGACAGTCCCAAGAAGAAATGGCTAACAAAGACAGGGAAGATGGGGAAAAGGTGAGGGAAAGTAGAATTTAGAAAGCTCGAGCAGACTGGGGACCTCCCTGCAGCAGGAGCTGACGCCCAGGTGCTGCACTGGATGTCCTGAGAATATTGCTTCGTGCGACTCATTCTCAGGAGCAGGTGAGTACAGCTGAGGCCGGGAGAGGTGATGTGACTCACCTGAGCTTACCTGGCTATGGCTGCTGTTGGAGCACAGGGCAGCTTATATGCCTGTCTAATGCCACACATTTAATAAGGATTGCATTTTATTTGTTTATTTATTTATTAGAGAGACAGAGAGTCTTACTTACTCTATTGCCCAGGCTAGAGTGCCACAGCGTCGTCTTCACTTGTGGCAACCTCAGACTCCTGGGTTCAAGCGATCATCCTGCCTCACTTCCGAGCTGCTGGGACTATAGGCACATGCCGCCATGCCTGGATAATTTTTCTGTTTTTACTAGAGACAGGGTCTCACTCTGGCTAAGGCTGGTCTCAAACCCCTGAGCTCAAGCAGTATTCCCACTCCAGCCTTCCAGAGTGTTGGGATTACAGGCATAAACCACCGTGCCCAGCCGATACATTCTGACTTAGATCAAGTGAAATTCACTTGAAGGAATGTAGCTAAAATAACATCAAGTTTTGCTAAGAAATGTACTTTGGCTTCTAAACCTTTTATTGACATTGTTTGAATTAATCAGAACAATGGATCAGCAGTCAATATGGCCTAGAGCTGGAGTACTCCTGGAAGAATACCTGCCTTAAATCAAATCGTTGACTCCCCAAAGGGCATAAACCAACCTAGTCCTGCCTGTTTGTAAGACCGAGGCAGCTGCTATTCTGGAGGCCACACCAGTTGGCTGTGTCACCCGTGGTAAATTCTGCCAGGTTAGTGAAGAGTTAACTGACTCTGAATGTCCAACAGCCTCAGCCAGGGAAGGTATCCTTAGAAAGGTCAGGCCAGAAAGTTAGATCATTGATGTCTGATAAAATTTTTAAGTGGAATTTACTTTGAACACTTAACACTCAACATTTCCCCCACCCAGGCGAAGTCCCCGGCTCCGGCACGAAATCCGAAAACCACGACACTCTTCTGCAGATAATCTTGCAAATGAAATGACCTACATCACAGAAACAGAAGATGTATTTTACACATACAAGGGTTCTCTGTCCCCCAGAGACAGTGATTCCGAAGTTTCTCAGAACCGCAGCCCACATCAAGAGTAAGAAATGGATTTTTTTTTTTCCTTTCTTTCTTTCAATCTGCTTTTTGGCTGTTGAGGAATTTGTTCCAGGGCCATTTGAGAGTAATCAAGAGGCAGTGCCCACTGCCAGCTCCCAAGGGTTCTCTCTGCCAGGATAAGAACATAAATCAGACCACCCTACACCCTCATGTGTGCTTGGGGTCTAGAGGTTGTACTTCTTTCTGTCACAGAAAAGACCTTGTACGTTCCCCAAGTACTTACCAGTGTCCTGAATAGTTTCCTCTCTAGTTCATAAGCCAAGCCCAGTTTAAATCCATGTTCTAGAAATATAGACTCTAGCCAATGCCCAGCCAATAAGGGCTACATTTTAAAAAGCAAACATTCCTTCTTGGATCAAGTGAACTACATTTCTCTAAATTATCTGAGTTTTACCATCATGTAATTTCAGATCCTTGAGAAGGAGGCACTTGCTTCTTAAGGTGGTCTCAGAGCAACAGCATGCCCTGGGGGGGGGGGGGGTTCCTTTTCCTTTTTGTTTTTAGTTAATTGTTAGTATAAGGAAACAAACATGTTTAGAACATCTCTGATGTTCTTTGTCAGATTTTTCTCAAGGACAGTTTGAACTAAATCTTTTGGTATCCCACCTCCCTTTTTTTAATGTAACAAATTCCCTTCATAGATCAAGGCCGGGGAAAAAAATCTCTCTCCTAAAACCAGCTAGAGTACTTAGAGTTATTCCGTAAGACGCATCTATCCCGTTTGTTCTCTCTTGCCCTTGGTTACCAGGGAGCTCAGAACTGCGTGCTGTCCTCTATTGAATGTACTTCCTCAGCCCAGTTTGCTGATGTGGTCTCTTCTTCCTTCTTTGTGTTTATGATATGGGTCTTCCCCCCCCTTTATCTTAATGAATTCATCGTTCAACCATATTCTATACATTTTGGGGTAAGCTATTTCAAATCGTTTTTTGCTATAAACAAGACTTAGATCATAAATTAGGCAAAAGTTTTTGTTTTTTTTTTTTTTTTTGGAGACAGAGCCTCAAGCTGTCACCCTGGATAGCTGTGGCATCACAGCTCACAGTAACCTCCAATTCCTGGGCTCAAGCGAGTCTCCTGCCTCCGCCTCCCAAGTAGCTGGGACTGCAGGCGCCCGCTACAACACCTGGCCATTTTTGTTTTGGTTGCAGCCGTCATTGTTGTTTGGCGGGCCCAGGCTGGATTCGAACCCGCCAGCTTAGGTGTACGTGGCTGGCACCTTAGCCCGCTGAGCCACAGGTGCCGAGCCAAATTAGGCAAAAGTTTGACAGAAAAAGGTAAACCGTTAGAATGGACACCCAATGACTACAGTGATTTCCTGTTAAACCCCGTATTGTACCCAAAATCTAGAAACATAAAGCATCCCCTAACAGCAGAGGATTTGCAAGCAGGCACTTGGGTTAAAACGTAATTTGTTTTGTTTTGTTTTACTACTGTAGCTACTAGGCTTAAACTAGCATTAAATGCATCCTGATTGCATTGTAGTCATTTACAGGTGAATTGCTGCCCCCCACCCTCCCGTTCTGCCTGCAGCAAACTTGGTTTCCAGTTTATCTCTGTTCTCAACCCCTCTGGTTAAATAATCCCTGTGGTCATTATTTCCGTGAGACCTGAGCTTGGATGATGCTTTTGTTAAATAGACACTATCTCCTGCTCCCACTCACAGTCTGCTACCACAATTGTCAAAGCTATATGGACAGGTGTGAGTTCTTTTGTGTAACGCTGTGGCTTTGCAAACCACAAGCAAAACTAGAAATAAAAGGCAGGAGTGCAGATGTGCATGACTAGAGCCAGTTTGATTTGCAGTGGGGCTGTCGCTGTGGTGAAAGGAAAAGGTGGTTTAGGGAACCCTCTTGGGAAGGGCCCTGAGAAGCCCACCCGTGTCTGCTGCATTAGTTTCCCACTGTGGTTTGTAATCCCAGGACAGACAGTAGAGCTTCCAGACCTTCACCATCCAGTAGAGTAGTGCCGGCCACAGGTGGCAATGCAGACGTAAATCAATTAAAATAAAATACGGATCAAAAATGTTTTCACATAGTAAACGAGAAAGTCTCATGAATGGTATGTCAATCAGGTTGATAAAAATATCTCAGATTGCATGTGAAGCCCCC